>QGOG01001266.1:0-37628 GCA_003313185.1 Collybia sp. MG36
GCGTCCTCGACAGTCGAGATGAGACTGGCCTGCTGCTCAGCTAGGAATCCCAATGGGCCGCCCGGGTACCCGCGCTCGGTCACCCACGCAGCTTCGTTGAACCCAATGCTGCACGCAAGGTTGATTGTCCCCGCAACAAATAGCGCGACAGACATGAGTAGCCAGCCCAGCCATTGCCTATCCCGCGGACGTATCTGGTGCAACATAAAGTAGAGGACGGCGAAGAAAACGGTTGCGTGGAAGCCTGTGTTGGGGCATGTTACACGGGCGCAAGTACGTGTTTGGACTACGAACCATAGGCGATGGAGGCGACGTGCGTGGCGATGTAGTTGGACCGTTCGATCCACAGCGATTTGCTGTCCTCGTCGGTGGCATATGGGGAAGGCATGTAGTTAGAACGTTGGGGGATGGAGCGGACGATGAACTCGTCTTTTCAATAATCATTGTGTTTCGACATCAGCAAAGGGCGAAAAGTGGCACCGATGTTTCTGCTACTTCGGTTCCTTACAACGGTGGTGGCAAGGTGACACAGACTTGTGGCGGTCAAACAGGGCACGGGTTGCCGAAGGCCACGGGACGAGGAGCACATGACAAATGTGGGAAGCTGCCCGCGCATACTCGAAAACGCACCTCGAGGTGGCTCAGAAGGTAGCCCGCGGTAGAAGACGCTAGAAATGCCTCGAAGGCCCCCGAGGCAACCAAATCAGCGTCAGCATCATTGGCGTCGGATCTGAGTATTAGCGAACCGGCGGCAGAGCAAGCGAGCGGGACGGAAAAAGCACTTGCAAAAATACTCATCGAACATTAAGATCCAGGACACGCAAGATTGGTGTAGAAATGACCTATATAGATAGCGTTGATCGTCGCTTACACGAAGGGATGCTACAGTCCAGTCATGAACGGTCGAAGAAACGCATCCTGGGTATGGGTAAATTGTGAAACATGACGGAGGTGTCGGGGGCAAGAAACGGGTGTGAGGTGACGATGATGGCCCGAGGGGGCAAGACTAAAAGCGCTGGGCACCTCGACTCCGAGTCGGAGTTCATTATGGACATTGGACACCATAATTAGGGCCAGTGCTGCGCCACGCCGAAAATACCGCACCAAAACCACTACCCAGAGTGCCGACGCCGGTCTCGAAGTTGAACGATCGCTGACCGCCGGCCACAAATTTTTGCGGTTCCCTCCACTGAACGTCCCTGCGAAGCTGCATCCACGGTCATCAATGCCTTACAATTCATGATCAGATAAGTGCGCGCTCAAGATATGACAGGGAAGAGAGAAGGAGTCCCAAAATCGTGAGGTGGACGCAGAATAAGCAATTGGGGCGACACCCAATCATGCTACGCTCCATTAACCGCCTTGGTCTTGAGAGAATGCTTTATCGGCGGCCCTATCCACCCGCAAGTTCATGCCTAGCTCAAGATCGCATAAGGCCTCATCTAGCCCCTATCGGAGAGGACATGAGAGTACCCTATGGAGTGTCCTGATTCCTCGTCATTGCTGGAGAATCTTGTCTGTTGCATATGCCACTGAAATGCGGTGATGCGTGGAAGGGTGTAGAAACCCCTGGAAAATCCGGTGCGAGCGCCAGGTGCGATCGAGATACTTCGAGGCGCGCACAGCGAGCCGGAAGGAACAGCAGGCAGCCGCTTGATTGTTGGCGCGTCGATGCGGAGATTCAGGGCTGCGCACCGCTGGATTGAATGAGGTCAAAGATCTCAACAGAGAATGTCTCAAGGTGGAGTGGGCGATAGGATGCCACTGATAATGGGGACGGGGCGGACCTGGAGATACACGCACAAATGTGGTCATGTGGTGGGCAGAGATTGAACAGGGACGAATGTGGAGATTGGCCCAGAGGTCGGACGTTCCGAGGGCGATAGCGTAGATGCGGGTCACCAGGAGCGTGGTACCGTGTTGGAGTGGGAATATAGTTTTGGGTGGGCAGAGGTTCTGGGTGATTTCAGGGGTAGATTCATCATAGTGGGAGCTGGGAAAACACAAAAAATGACTGGCAATATTTGGCATTGAACGTGACAAGCAGACCTCTGCCTCTACTAGACACTCAAAGTTCGTACTGGAAGCACGACGGCCTGGGGATGGGAACGAGACCAATCGTGGTGTGTCATTCAACGGCTAACCCCTGTGGAAATAATATATTATGAGGTCCTCCACGTCCTACAAAACATACATAGAAAGCTAACAATAATCGTGCCTTTGGGGCCCAAAAATAGGTGACGTAGGCACGAATAGACTAAACCGCGGCGTCAGCAGCTCTTTTGCTGTCTGAAATCTCGTCGAGTTCGATATCAATCACCTGGGATTCGCCCATGCCTGAATCGGCGATCTGAGTGGCGACTCCTCGCGAGTGGGCGAATTTCAGGGTGTTGGTCTTCGTCTGCTGTGTTGATTTGTTGTACGCAGAACCCATGACGACCCGGAGGCTCAGAAGTGTCGGAGTGATGCCCTGCGCATCCAGGATTAACCCTCGTGTACCACTGAGTTCCAGTCACGGAAGCCACATACATATATTTGAATGGCTGGGCCATATATCGCATCAATCGCATCGAGTGGAAGGGAGAACAGAACAACGAAGACGAGCTGGAACGCAAACATGAGGAGCCCGGATTCGACGAGCATAGCAGTGACGATGCGGAGGGACCGATGCGAGTTTGAATCCGACTCAAAGTGCACTTCCCGTGAGAAAAGGAGGATCTTGGTCACAAGGAGCAATGTGGAAAGAGTATTAGCGGCGAGCGAAGTGGTGGATGCCAGGATCCCCATTGCTAAATATAGCCGGTGGATTTCTTGTTCAGTCACCTGGGGGGGAGAAATAGCAACACCAATAAATGCAAGCCCCCCACCTGGGATGCAAGGTTGTCAACCGTCAGCGATTGGTAGAATTCCGAAATCCCTCACTGAGTGATACAAGTGCGAGGAATCCTGGGAGAGCAACGACCACCCATCGCCGATCCCAGACAATCCAGCAGCGGTAGAGCTTCGCTTGCTAAGTAGTGATGACGGACAGAGTATATGAAGCGCTCACGAGGATCATTTGAGCCAAGGGATCAACGATGGAGAACATTACCATGGAACCATCGTTAAGTTTATCAGATATGCCCTGATTTAGCGCATCCGGGACCTGAAAGTTATGTTGAGGAAGTCCGAGGCTCATGGATGAGGATGGAACACACCACGGAGAAATAGTCGCTGGAGATATCGAGACAGAAGGCCAGTGTGCAGAGGCCGAAGAGCCCGATCTGGGCCAACATTAGCGGCCTGTCAACCGCGCGGTGATTACGGCGCTGAAGGACCAGATATAAGATGAAGAGAACAACATATGCACCTGTGGGAATCTCAGCATCAGTCGGGATGGCTGCTGAAATGATTACCATAGAGCACGCTTGCGAGGGTAGCACCCAAGGCTAATGCATCTATCACGGTCATCTTGATGGTGGGTGGCGAATACGGCCAGACATGAGTTGAGAGCTCTGAAATACGAATTCAAGGTGGACGATAAACTGATGACGAGATGAACAGTCGTGGAAATTAGAACAACCAGGGATGTCCGATTCATCAATCATCCCACCACTGCCGTGCGTCTTGCACGACATATTAAATGATCTTTTTTTTTCCCCACTACCACCCGTCGTGATCGCACATTACGTTGGTTTCGTACGCCATAGCATCTAGGCTTATCACTCGGCCCCAAAAAACGTCGCACTCACCCACCACAACTGGGCTTTCTTGCAGGGAAAGTCTGAGGATACCGGTTTTCAATGGGTAACTTGGACACATCCTGATAACTGAATGCATACGTACATTTATTTATGGCGCGTGCAGGAATAGCACTACGCCGTGAAATGGGTGAATATCCAGATGTGAACGAGAGTCGGTGTCTCCATCCTACAGCGCGATCATGGGATGAAGGTGTCACTGGTTATGACGGAATTTGACAGCTGGGGCTTGACGTCCGAGATTCAGTAGTATTTAATGTCTGGGCCTCTCAGAAACGTCGCCACTGGGCGATGCATGAGGTGGTTCTATTGAAAATACGACATGTGATCACATACTTGTCGAAGCCTCTCAGATGCGCGCAATGACACCGCAATGACACCGAATCCAAGCCAACGGCTGTCGTCGTCCCAATGGCTCAAGTAAACATAGTAGATAAATTGTCTCCGCGTCCGCATCCAAACGAGATGGTTAGACGACGCAAGCGTCGTCTGCAAAGAGTCGGGGACAGAATCACAAGTATCATCACTTGCCGTAGGCTACACCGCAGGTACCGTCAGACCTTTTTCACATCATGAGAATGTTGCGACGTTGTTCGTGAGAGTTATGTATGGCGTGTCCTGATTGCCCCCTGCCTGCTTCTCCGAGTTACTCCGTCCCATCCGAGGAGCAGGCGAGTCGCCTTGTCTGTCGCGTGTGTGGGCGCGGTGAGAAGATGTTGAACATGATGTTGTCGACGGGAATAAGAGGTCGAGTATGGGAACGAGATATCTAATCAATTGATGGCAAAACCAAACAGTCCCAAACCGGGCTGCCATCCAAAATCCTGATCACGAATTGCCAAAATTGCCACTTGCCGATACCGCCGACTATGCTGTAGCGGACTTTGAAGCACTTGGTGACATTTTGTGACCCATTGCGCTCCCCCAGCTTCTTCTGTGAGCCCATCACACCAGGGAGCTGAAATAAATATACAATCATGTTCATATGTACCCATATAATCCCCATGATTTTTTTCAGAGCGCAGAAGGACCCCATGCGTGAGGAGGTACAGATTGTTTAGGAATATCTTGAATCATCATCACCGGCTGTTGTCTCGGACGCGAAAAACAAAAATCAAATTCCTGGATATTAGATTAGCATATGTATGAGTAGTCTGTAGTGAAATCCCGAAAAAGGCCGGAGAGGAAAGCAGATGGTTTGAATTTTATAACAATCAATCTTCAGTTAGCCAGGGAAACCTAGTTGCACGGGGAACGGCTCCACTTTTACATGTCTATACCGCGAATGTGCTGCCACGAAACCCCAGGCGCTTGGCGTCAAAACGTCTCCGCTAGACACCCATACGTGCGTTATGGAACCGATGCACACCACCCATGAGGAGATGTGTTCCGCTGTAATCTCGCAACAATTCCCCCATGCTCGCGCGAGCCGGACGACGGAGGAATCGTCCAATTATATGATCATCGGGTATATGTGCATCCGAACATTGAGTGATTAATATACGGGATTCCCACATAACCATCCTGACAGAGCCTGTTTGGGACCTTTTACAAGGCAATTCACTCCGATGCTTCTGGGCTTCTCTATTTCACCACCGTGGTGATCTGTGCCAGATGAGGTGAATTGTCGCCCAGGCGCCCAAGGCCTATTATGGTAAGTAGCCTCAGGGTACCGCAAGAAAGTTGTCACTGTCTGTGACATCCGAACCAAGCGGTGCTCGGTTCCGCGTTCCGCGCCACAGCTGAAGACTTTGCCGCAAGGCGCTCACATCCTGGACACCTCTTCGGTCCATAATGTCGCATCCCATTTACAATGATGCCTCAAATGATAACATAACACCGCCTTCCTCATCTTCTGACGATCAACTCACGAACGGGAAACCCGCCAAGGCGCATCACCAGGGCACTGGGCCGTTGGAAATAACCAGAGCAACCCGTTTTGGTATTTTGGCGGGGCTTTGGACCGCTACATTTCTCTCGGTACGATCTCTTTTTATGCCATGCTGCCAAATCAATCTAACCAGTGAATTCAGTCCCTCAATGGTGCGCTTCATTCTTCGATTCGCTAGTATGATGTTTGACGCCCTGGCCCTAGCCACTTTGGTTCCAACGAGTGCGTTTCCGTTTTGGTCTCTGTCAATCATTTGCACTTGCTTACCAGCATATATTTACCACCAAGTGCTCCCGTCAATCTCATCGGACTTCAAAAAGTCGAACCAAGCCAGTTGGCTTGGAACTTCGTAGGTGCCTGAACCTGCGGACGGAACGCTATTGATGTAACATAGGTATCTTTTATCAACGTGCACGTTTACGCCCTTGTACGGCCGACTATCAGACGTCCTTGGAAGAAGAGGCGCCAATCAGGTAGCGCTCCTATTTGCAGGAGTGGGGGTCCTCTTATGTGGTATGTCAACGAGCATGGAAATGCTTATCGTGGCGAGATTTGTATGTGGCCGCATATAGTCTGGCTCTATTTTCACTACTGATCCACCTCAGCTAGCTGGGATTGGTGGTGGCGGTATCTTTACCGCCTCAACGTATGGATTCCGTTCCATTTTTCCTGGGCTCAGTCTCCTAACCTTTGCGGCAGTATTGTTGTTAGCGATATGTATAGTCTCCGAGTGATTATGCTTTTTTATGCTTTTCGCCGCCCTTCTTACCTTGTATTGATAGTCCCGGGGCTTGACTCAGGGTATTGCGAGTATTTTCAACGGTGTTCGTTCCTCCGCCCCTTGACATGCTCGAACGATGACCGTTTTTTTTTCTAGCTCGGGATGGGGTTCGGTGGCCCATTTGGTGGATTGATAACCGATTGGTCTGTAACCTCCGAAAAGCTTCGACTCGACTGGGCCCAATGTTAATGGGTCGACTGCAGGTTGGGTTGGAGATGGGCGTTCCTCCTTCAGACCCCGATTTTTCTCGCCTCGTTTCTTCTAACCACCTATAACTTGAATTATGTGACTCAGGTGAGAATCCTCTCGCAATCCGTTGGGTTTGGAGTTGAATCATCCCTAGGGCAGCAGCAAAAGCGCGAAGGAGATATTGAAACGCATTGACTACGCTGGGAGTTTGACTCTCTTGTTGACAGTGATTCCGTCTCCCTCTTCGACACTTCTTTTTTCTTGCTGATCATGGCACCAGGTTGCTTCCTTTCTTATTTTCCTCAGCACCCGATACAATGAGGGTCTTCCAGTCTGTTATTTCCATTTTCGCCGACTGTCTTTCGAGTCCTGAATGCGATGATAGTGGTCTAATCCAGCCGTCTTTGTTCCTATCATCACCGGGGTAGTCTTCTTCGTGTTATTCGTGGTCTCGGGGTTCTTTTTCGCGTCGGAACCAGTTTTAGCACCGTTCCTTCTGCGACAAAAAATTCCGGTTCTCGTGGGAATGTCAAATTTCCTGGTTGCAGCATGCAATTTCTCGATTATATATTTCTTCCCCATGTGGTTCCAAACTGTGATGTTGACCAATGCATCTACGGCAGGTACGCGGCCCATGGCTCTACTCGCCATCATGTCATTGAATTTTTTCGTAGGTTTGCATCTATTGCCGAATAGCTTATCCATGTCTTGTGGATCTGTTTTCGCTGGATGGGTGATGCATCGAACCGGGAGATACAAAACAATCAATATGGTTTTTGGTGCCTTCCCTTTCATCAGCGCCGTGTTGATCACTATGATCCGTGAAGATTCTGGGCCAATCCAATCATGGCTGAGCATCGTATGTGTTTCTCGTGATCTACTTTTAATTCCTAAAATTGATTTTATTCCAGATACCTCTTGGGTTCGGTAACGCAGTCGTGTTGCAGACCATGCAAAGTATGTAGCGACTATCCTCCGCTGGGAGCGTTCTTTGACAAAGTCTTCGCAAGTCGCGCTTCTCGCATGTCTGCCAAGTTAGTGTCACTTGTTTCTCGTTGACGCGCCTAGCGCTCATGTTTGACATCTATTTAGGTAGTCAAATGGCAGTAGGCGCAGGTTTTGATCAACTTTTTCGGGGGATTGGTATGGTTCAGTATCTCGACATCCCGACATTCCCACTGATTCGGGGCTGGCGAAAAATCAGGTCAGGTCGGAGGTGTTGCTGTTTCGTCGGCGGTGTTTCAATCCAAGTTGGACAGTGAACTCAGAAAGCGGATTCATACACCCAATGCGGAGCAGGTAATCCTCTTTCTCACACGGCCCCTCATCATCGCCGATCGTAACTGATCAGCGGCCTATCCAAGCTCATTCGGGACATCAGGCAATCTGCCCGGCTGGTCGCAACTCTGCCGCCAGACTTGCAGCGCATTGCGCGCGACTCGTACAGCATTAGTTTGAACGCAGTGTTTGTTTTTGCTGCTTGCTCTACCATGCTCGCGTACCTTGTGCGGCTGCCAGTGAGCCCGGATCATATCCCCTACCATGTGCATCATCTCACATAAATTTAGATACCAGACAAGAAGCTTGATCACAGAGCTCAACCGACCGCGCCTCTGGATCAACTAACATCCTCAACAGACCAGTCTGGCGAGCGAGAGCCGCTGTTATCAGAACAGGGTGCTCAGCGAGTGAATTACACTATCGCTGACGAGATACGCCCTGGGTCCACCACCACAAGACCCGGGACGCAGTATCAGGTGTAGCTTTTTTTCTTTGGGTTCTTCTCGCGACGTTCATCATGTCACATACGCATTGCATTCGAACACTGGAACAAATTGTGATACGGATCACTTTCTAGCACACCCCCCGAACTTCAAATTGAACATTTTGAGCATTGAATAATGTACAGAATCCCGACGTAACCGCTCCGGCAGACTCTGCTAGAGCCCAGGGTGGTTGCATTGTGAGGCAATATATTGAATGTTTTGAACACTCATTATATGGACCACAAATGACCCCCACCCCCCTCACGAGTCAATTCAGCTAGGTGATTCACCACTGTATAACCTTCATCCCTTTCCCAGAGTCATGCGACTCGATGAAAAGCTGGAAGTTATCTCTGGTTCTTTCCTGCCCAATCTGAACAACGTCCCCTCATCCAGCCTCCAGGCCGTGTCCCAACCCACTGGAAGAGAATTGCCTCTCATGCGTGTCGTTTTCCGAGGGTTTGAAAATCGCGAACTCCACCCCTGAACTTCTCTGGCATTGGAAATCACGAATCGATTCGACCGGGTGATGACGATGAGGACAAAAGCTGTAACATATACTTTTCACGCACTCGAACTTGGTTCTGAATTTCATACCTTGGGCGCACCCAACGTCTATTTGAATAGAGCACGGTCCCGAAGGTACCAATTGTGTCTACCATCTCATGCGTCCAGCCCAAGCCCGCGCCTGGCTTCCGCTGTACGCTCGAGCGCTTGATGAACTAGATACGCTGTGCCCTGATGCACCCGTCGGATTGCTTTGTTGTTACTGCTCCGCTCGGCTTGCCGCTGCCTGCTGGCATCATTGATAATAATATTCAATTTTTAGAGACGGAAAGGTCACGATCGTCACGCAAACTACGTAACTAGTACCAGCAACCGACGCCGCCTGGACTCGTGACCACCCCCGAAATGCACGGACGTCAGTCTTCATTGGAATTCATCGCGAGGCGCACCTACAAATGACGGATGTGGAAATGGGAACGGGAACGAAAGGCGGCGGCGAGATTCAAATGTACGTTCTTCCATGTGCTTGAGGCTGGGCGGTCAAGTACACGCTGGTTCCATTTCTGAATCGCACAAACCTGTTCTTCGTTGCTCGGCCTCCCAGGGAGATCAATACAAGAAGTGCACAGAGCGACCACAACGCCATCCAAGGATAGACGCATCAACTACTTCATATGGATATCGCCCCACACGTCATTCTCGCGCCCATTCCCGTGCGTGGGCGACATCCAGCCCTCCCCACATCCGTGCGCTTGGCGTCAAGGCGGTTTCGCTGGACGCACCTATGTACATACATACTCATAATTCTGGGCACGCGCATCGGTCGCGAGGAGATGTGTTTCGGTACGATCTCACAACAATTTCTCTCATGCTCACACGAGCCGGGCGACCGAGGGACCTTCAAGTTGTACAATTGCTACGAAATGTACCGACTGTTGTGTCGTGTCATATGTACAAGCTAGGATGATCGTTCAGCGTTTAGCTCGTACCTCAAAGACACTAATGCGCTTGATTATCCACCACATTGACCCCACAAACCACCTTTATTCTCCTTACTGGCTGATTCGGCCGTATGAATGGCCTACTGCAATCGTATAACGTCTCTGTCTTCAGGCGTAGCCTTGGTGTTCTCCACGAGTGTGTGGAAAACATCGAGGCTACATCCAATGCTGGATGTTTGTCTCTTGTGGAAGATGTCCGCAAGAGGCGTGTTTCTTCGACAAAGGTTCTCTGAGATCACGAGCGTCACTCTACTCGAACCCCTGGCCGGCGCTGCATATCGTGAATCGGGAGTGGGGTGGGGTGTGAAATTGCCATGGGATGCACCCAGCGTTTATCCTCGGGTAGGCCGGCCTGATATAGTATCATTCTATGATGCGCTCTTCTAGCAAGGGTACCCACCCACCTTGGCCGAACGAAGGGCTGACCAAACCGACAGTGACAACTCCTGCGACACATGTCGATGTATGCCCAGACTAAATCTCATACTCCACGAATATTCCAGACACTGCCTCGAATATTCTTGGAATATGAAAGTCGATGTAACGTGTCTCTGAACAGGACATGGTCCGGGAGGCACTAATGGCGCTCATCGTTTCGTCTGGAGGCGCTCGCACCAGGAAATGAGCATGTTGCACGTTCGCCATGTTCATTTTCGATGATACAGCGGCTGCCAGCGAGATGCATCATCACAGCCCGAATGCATGCCCAGATGTATTCTGCGTCGACTTGTATCGTCGACGGGATGATGTAAGAGTCGAAAAAAGAATAGAGAATTGCGGATGAAAAAGTGGTGACGAAAGCTGGCCATATGATACCCAAGGTACACTCCCTTGGATCCCGAGTCCAATCGACCGAGCTAGGATGTTGATTTGGTACTCTGAGGCGCAGGTAGACCTCGTCCGATCGTGAGCGGATGGAACGGAGACAGGAGCACTGAAAGATGCCCACCTAGGGAATCAACGCAAGTCACGACTCGTCTGCTCTGATTCCATCATGGAGATCGCATGAGCATATGGTTCCCTCGACGAGCCCCCACTGGAAACATGGATGCTTAATGGAGGCCGCCGCCGTGTCCCGATGGAGCTGGTAGACAGTCATGTCCGCTAGGTCGACGCCGAGGCCCATAATATGCCCTCTGGCAGGTGCCGACCTGTGAATAATCATATTTAGGGAATTGTGAGCGGAGGAACGAATGTCCGTGGAACGCACATTGATCTTTGGGAATGCTGCTCTGCGGGCCTCGACAAACTCCATGACACCCATTTTTCACGTGTATCCAAGTGCAGGCTTCTAATTTCCATGCCCCAGGAATTTCCTCGGGCACGAAACTCAGAAGCTTGAACCCCTCCAGACAGTCGATCTAACGTGTGTCTGAGCAGGGCGCGAGCATGGACGATGGGCATACTGGACGGCATTGTAAGAGTGCAATGCAATACACCCACTTCGTGTGCATTTTGAATGATGCCGTGCCTGCCAGTGAGATGCGTCTCTGCATCCCGGGCGTGTGAAGGATGGAATCGGTGTATTGTCGACTCTGGATAGCATAAGAGTCAGTGAAACAAGAGCGGAGAGATGTGGCTGGCCGCCGCAGATGTCGAGTGCGCGAGCAAGACGGTCAGAAAAGATGGCTTATCGATCGGACGCCACAGAGCGCCAAATAGTCCCAAACTTGGGCTGCCGGTCGGCTGGACGGTGCCATCGCTCGCAGATTCTCGTGTCGACTGGTTTTATGGCTGCGCATTCGCCGGTTTCAAAAGCAACTATCAGCTATCAACTACTCATGCCAAGGACTCGTACCCAATCCCCAGGCTCCTGAAAATGTTTATAACATCCCCACGTCCAGCCTCCAGGCCGAGACCACGAACACAACCCTGCCGGAAATTCTCACTGTCACGAATCGAGGGCGGAGATGCGATGTAACCTGATAGCCGTTGAGTGGAAAGTCAAGAGGAACGAAATAATGTGCTCAGAAAACACCGTACGCCCTTCTGTCCATGTACTGAGCACCTGGAGGCTGGGTGGACTCGCTACCATTCGTGATCAATTCTAATTAGAGACGGACGACCGCAGGTCTTTACAGCGAACGGAGCGATTGTCATGCGTAACAAATAGGCCCGCATGGCCGCAAGCTGCCACTAGCAGCCCATTCTTCGCACATCTTTTTGATGGACGGAGTGATCACTATGTTTCCGTCAAAATCGCCTACGAAAAACCAATCTTTTGCTGGAACATCTTGTCGTCGGCGGTTGCGTCACTCAAGCCCAGCAGGCAAGAAACGATCGTCACTCATGTAGTACTGGTTTCAGAAAACAACTGCCGCTACCGATGTCGAGGCCTACGCACTCCCTTGGATCCCAAGCCCAATCTCCTGAAGGTTACTACATGTGGATACCTCCCCACACGTCCTTCTCGCGCCCGCCCTTGGGCGACATCTGGCCCTCCTCCACATCCGTCGCCCCGCTTGAGTTCCATCTGTTGTTCACGCCGGCTTTCCATAGCGTCGTCATTATCGATACCCCGGGACAACACAGGACCGGCGTGATATATACTTTTACATCCATTCCGCGGACGTAATGTCACGAAGCCCCACTGGTGCCCGGCGTCAAGGCGTCTCCGCTGGACGCACCTACACGCTTCTGGGCATAAAATCAATGTGCATCAGCCGCCAGGTGTCGCGTTTCGATGCGATGGAGGAATCGTCAAAGTGTACAATTTCTGGGAATCTCGTACATATGTAGGCACCATTGGAATCATTACAACCCACGTACCGGCTGTTTTGCCAATACCATGCTGTCATATGTACAAGTTGAGGATAATCATTCAGCATTGAATGTTCAACTCGTATGCCGAAGACACTATTGCATTCAATTATCCACCACATTTGTCCTCCTTTCCGGTTGATTCGGCTGCGTGAATCGCCCACCGCACGATCTCCATCCTTTTCCCTAACTCCTACTCTGATTTCCTTACATCCTCATATCCGTGCACATTTCCTTGACGAAGTTTCTCTCTGGGACCACGAACATCACCCTGCTTGAACTTGGCCGGCGCTGCATTATCATGAATCTGGGGTGGGGGCAAGACGTGAAACGGCCATGGGACGCACGCTGATCCAGCGTCACCGTACCATCATCCTTGGTAGACTGGCCTGGGCTGTATTATAGCGTCGTTCGATTTCTAGCAGGAGCTTCCGTTCACCTTGAGATCAAAGCGACAGTCATAGCGACAAAATCTGCGATATACTTGGGAATACGCTCATGTATATCCGAGTTCAGCTCCATGCTCCGTAGTTGCTCCAGGCTCTGCCTGAAGTAACCGCGGAGCGTGAAAGTCGATTTAACGTGTGTCCGGGCGGGGCAACGGGTGTATTGCACAGCGTTTTGAAACATACAACATGCTCTCGGCGAGGTGCGTCGTAGATGTATCTGCACCACCTTGCGTTGCGAGGGCATGGTCAGAGCGTTCGTACTATGTTTGGTTCTGGGTGGTATAAAAGTCGAAAAGTGGGTGGAGTAATCCCCGGCAGGTTGCGACACAACCTGCCATTGACTACTCTGCTCTCGGGTATGATCGGAGGTGAATTGGTGCTGGAATGTTCTCTCCGTCCGACTTGAGTTGCTGAGGAGTGGGTGAACCACCCCGCCCGCTGGAGAGTACAGTGAAAGGATGCAATAAGAGGTCGAGTGCACGAAGATATTTGTAGGCTCTCTTACGTACTGAGGCACGAGGGAAGGGCGAGAGCAGGGTCTTCGCCAGCGCGGAAGCTCCCGGGTGGCAACTCTCCTCCTCTCCTCGAGGAGTCAGCACCCGGCCGCGCGCAGGCCTCTCGCCCGCCTCGCCCCCGCCTCGTTGTTTTCCCCACCCACCTCTCCCAGTAAGTCGTTGACCTTCATGCCACACGATGAAACAAGATAACCGCCAGGGTATTCCGGCCAACAACAGGGATCTCTTTTTGGGGCTCGGGTGTGCAGCAGTGCCCAGGGGACTCGCCTCAACGCCGAGACCAGCGAGATGGGCCCACCCGCCCATCGCGGCTGGCTCGACGAGGCCCCCCCCTGGGACTCTGCCACCGGAGCCGGGAGTCGCTTCGCTCTCCGCCCGTTTCTTTTCAATACATTCAAATTAGTGACATCATGTACCACATCACTAATCTACTTCATTCCTCACATATGTACCCCCCGGCGCGGGCGCTAACGCCTCGCGCCCCCGCAACCTGAGTAAGAGCGCGCAAGCAAAGACGATGAGATTGTCCAGATAGGCTTTATCGATTGATCAACGCCACAGAGTGCCAAACAGTCCAAAATAAAGCTGCACTTGGCTGCCATGGCTTGCAAAATCTCGAGCGACAGTCCCGGCTTCTGGTGACGTGAGGCGTAATTCTCTGGCTGGTGAGATGATGAATGTGGAAATGGGAACGGAAGCGAGAGGCGGTAGTGGGGGTTTGAATGTACGTTTGCTTGTGTATAGATTGCCACTGGTCTGAATCGCACAGACCTGCCCATCCTTGTTCGGCTTTCCGAAGGATAGACTCATCAACACAAGTTTGCAGAGCAACCCCAATACCCTCCATTCAGCACCATCCAAGGATTCAATAAACCATTTAAATATGTACCAGTACACGCAAAACGCATCAACTACTTCATTTGCATATCCCCCCACAGGTCTTTCTCGCGCCCGCCCTTGGGCGACATCTGGCCCTCCACATCCGTCGCCCCGCTCGATATCGCCGACTTGGTCACCGTGATCCTGACCGGCGCTTGTTTGTTCGAAGACGGGACCCGGTCGTGCACGGCGGTACCGCTCGACCATGTTTGGTTTAGGAACATGCGCAGGATAATCAGCAGTGGTGAGATGCACTGTAGCACGATCAAGTCCTGCATATATGCGTCACCAGGGGTGGACTCACCGTTATCTGGGCCAGGAGCGAGATGAACAAGTACTGCGAGGTATTTTTCCCTCCGAATAGCACGAGCAGCACAACAGACACGATCGAGAACGGCAGCGCGGTCTCAATCACAAGCGCGGCTGCACCCGTATACACAGCTGCGTATTCCCGCCCGAGCACGCGGCCGATGAAGCGCCGCATAAGGAGGATGCGCAGGGCGAGCATACCGGAGAGTGTGATGTTGATCGCCATGAGCATTGTCCAGGTGATTGTCCCGAGGTTGACCATGTGCGGCGGGTTCTTCATGTGCAGCTGCGACACGCGGAGTATTAGAAGCACTGAGCCAGAAGTCAGCACGGGCGCGGTGGAGGTGCAGGAAAGAAGAACGACTTGCCGACGGTGGTAATGTAGAAGAGCCCCAACGGCAACATGACGTACCACTTCCGATTCCACAGGATGGACACACGATACAGCTGTTGGCCTATATCAGTCCATTTCTGGGCTCTCATCAGCTGTGTCACGCACCAACAGCCCGTCTGCCAATGTGGATGCTACGACGTACGCCGCGCTTTCGAGCGTCGCGATCGGCCTGCCCTGCTGCTGGGTCAAGAACGCGAACGGGCCGCCAGGATATCCCCGCTCGGTGATCCAGGCGGCCTCGTTGAATCCGATACCGCATGCAACATGGACTGTGCCCGCGATGAAGAACGTCACCGAGAGGAGCAGCCACCCCGCCCAGCGCCGGTCGCGGTGGCGCGGCGAGGTGGAGCGGAACATGAAGTAGACAGCCGTGAAGAAGACGGCGGCGTGCAGGCCTGGTGCCCGATCCGTGAGCAGTTACTATTTTGTGCACACGGCCTTTGGGCGGACGTACCGTATGCGATTGCGGCGATGTGCGTCGCGACGTAGTTGGACTTTTCGATCCAGAGGGACGCGCTGGGCTCGTCGGTTGCATACGGGGAAGGCATACTGGGCTGGGATTACTAGGAGGGGATGTACTGTATACTACGCACGGCGGAGTGTTGTGTTATATTATATGCATCGGAAATGGTTACATCACCGTGTAAGAAGCGTGGACAGCGGCCATCAGGCGGCCATCTATAATTAGCTGAAACTAAAACATGCTCATCAGCCACGGGTGGCTTGGCTTTAGCTGTTTTGGTATTCGTGGGGTGGAAGCCAAAACATGAAGGAAAAAATTTGTTGCGGTCAGGCTGTCTGAACATCTTTTACGATATGAAGTAATGACCCATGACACAAGTAGCAGCGTGGACAGTGGGTGTCGCAGAACTGTGCAAAAATAACTACGCCTACCTTTTGCCATTTTCCGAGTCGATCTGAGCAGCTAAACCTTCAACGTTGTGGAGCGTAAACCGTCCAGAGGCAAGTGCCATGCGGAGATAGAGCGGGGGTTCACACATATATCTGTACCAAGATACATCTACATATCCTATCGATGTCTGTCTGTACTATCGTACGCTAACTGATGCCACACCCCGCCGGCCAACCCGAAATACACGCGGGCGTGGGATATGTACCTGGTTGTCAGAAGAAGCATACGTCTTGGGCGGACGATGATGGTATTCAATATAAACGCACGATCACATCAATACTCCAGCATTGTGGGAAAGACTCGTGCCATGAGAGTATATGTACCCATCGGTCGGTGGTGCACTCGTGGATCTAAATCTCGACAACATGAATTTGCTGCTGCACCCTGCTAGCGGACGCTGAGCTTGGCCTACCGCGGAGAGTAGGGGGACTGGGGCCTATTTTCAACGCCTGCTCACCAGCACAGATACCGAAGGCACCAACTTCACTGATCGAATAGATTGATCGCCCAGGCCATGGTAGATGATAACACAGGGCGTGGGCGAGAAATCCCCCACATAGACCATCGCCTTTCTTTCCTTGGGAGTTATTTCCCGAGCCCACCGTTGCCAACCGTAACTCGTGGAGATTGGAGTATCAGTGAATTATGATGGGCTGCTAATGGGTTCCCGACGACGACTGGGTGAGAGTAAGTGGTTGATGTTCCGAAAAATGGAAAAAGTTGACCCCCCTCAGGCTAGGATCTTCACATTGATATCGCGTTGCTCGGGGCGGGATCGACGGGCACCCCTGATGGTTTGAACTCAGTTCCTCGCTGCCGCGGAGAATCCAGACTGCGTAAACATAAGCTCCAGCATCGAACGTTTCATCCTGCCGATAATGAGATGAGCCAATTTCGATTGGCCTAATCTTGGGTGGGTATAGGTGATCGGGGCTGATCGCTGATTTCATAACCCAAGTTTAGCCGTGACCATCATCCTCCTACCTCGCGGCTTGATCCCTTGCCTTTTTGCGCATCGTATAGGCTGGTGGCATTATAGCTCTCGGGCTAAAATTCTACCGGCTAAATTAGTTTGCGGAGCCCGCGATCTCGTCATCGTCGCTAGGAATTGCACATCCCCGGCACGCACGGAACGGCTGGCCCCACCGGTGACCGCCCCCACCTTGTTTTGTTTTCGGGTTTGGGTTCGTAACCGTCCTGTGCGCCCGGCCTGCAGTAGAGAGAGGGCGCGCAGAGCCATAGAATCCCACTGCCGGTCGGACGGGCATCCTATTCCATCATACGTATACCTCGGCGACCAATGGAATGGACCCCGCGGTTTAAACAGGAGTCGGCCGGGGTGTTCTCAGTGCCCAGGGTTGACCCCTCCCCGCCCGTCCCGCGAAATTTGAAAAATAGACCCAGACGGTGACGCAAAATGTATTTATCCCGCCGCTGCGCTGTAAGCACTAGTTTTGGCACCAGCACTGGCATGGTACGGTGCGGCCCCGGGTGGGGATGGGCAGCTGAGTGTGTCTCCCCTTTCCCGTCTCTGCTTCTTCTTCTACTTCTACTTCTGATCCTCAACCTCGATTTATCAGCTCATCCTCGTATATCGCCCCTGTGCGGCTTCACGCTATCGCTATCATTTCAGTCCGTGCAATGCGGGGGGTGGATTGGAAAGGAGGCGAAAAGAAGCTTGACAGGCCTGAAGATCGAATCAGCTAATTTCGATTGGCCTAATCTTGGATATGGGCATAAGTGATCACCCATCACCCACTTTGCCACTGTTGTGCGATAGAGCACTCCATCGAGCTAGAATACACCAGCTTAATCGGTCCACGTAGCCTGCCACTTTGCCAATGCCGTTCCTCGATGGGAATTACACTCCCCCGGCCCGCACCGGGCGGGGGAGGAGGCAGAAGGAAGCTTGAGAGTCGCTAATCAACATCAAAGCATCAGAATTGGTAATCGAGTCCAACCTGTTATAATATAATGCTCAGCTACCGGGACCCGTCCTGACTTGCCGCCAGCACTGCGGCGTCGGTGGATGTTTCATCGTTGATCTCGGCCTTTCGTGCAACATTTTTTTTGTACCTCGCTGATATGGCCCATGCAAATTTTTTGCACACCCACCCACCCAAGGCCCGTCTCGGCTCACCGCTAGCACTGCTACGATGGATGTTTCATGACTGGTCTGAGGTCCGTCCTTCATTCAAGTTTCGCTAATATGGTACACGCCAATCCTGGCTGGATCAAAATGTAAGGCAATGAGACACTTGGGCGCATGCGTGCGCTGGAAGACGACCCACCATACTCTTTATCATACCATAGTCTAAAGTAAGTGCTTTGACATTATCGTAGGACGCCCGACGAGTTCGGAAGGATGTTGTGGATGACGGTAATAGGAAAAGTCGAAGGATGTTGGAATGTTGGTCGAAGTGAGGGTGCAACCGTGAGAATGGCTCATGGAGAGTCGCAGCTTATTTCATTCGCTCCCTAAACCGTGACTCGGACGTCGACGTTGATACAAGCACTAGTAGTAGATGAAAGAAGGCTCGACGGATGGCCGCGTGACACTCCCAAGTCACAAACACGGTGCGCCGCTTGCTAGCATCTTGGCCAAAATCATGACCACCCCATTGCTCAGGTCTGGCCACAGTGTTCAAGTCGTCAATAATTATTGGAAAGACGTATCAGAGAGTCGATTCGATCGTGTCGAATTCTCGTCCGATCCAGGCCAGGGCACGCGAAACACGAGAACTTCGTGTATATCTAGTATACGCCGTTCAAACGCGCGAAGAAGATAAACTACTGATTACATCGATGAAAATGTCCTACATTACGTAATTACGGCGTCGACCGGTCGCTTTCATCAGATCGTATATGCAAGACTCCGGCTCCTCATAAATACTTCACGACAATCACCTCTAGCATCGCGGTGCTGAATGAAGAAAGGAAGACTCTCCAAGATACCATGGAGATCATCCGGTTGCGTTGCGCCAACGAAGAAGAGGCTTTGCACGATGTTTTAAGGGCCCTCCGCGAGCGTGAAATAGCCGCGGAACACACAGTTACGCAGTACATTGTCACCATCGATTACCACCGCAACGCCCTGGTTCCTGTGGGACGCCTCTCATCCGAGGTCCTTGCCCAGATTTTTGTATTTTATGCGCAGGCGGAGCCATCTTTGCAGTGCTTGAATGCAGCGCCACTGTCACCCATGTGTGCAAGCGCTGGCGGGAGGTTGCGCTAGATTGTCCGAAGCTATGGTCGTACATCAGGTGCGAACCATATCATTCCACGGCGTGGATGGAGACGATGATGGAACGTGCTCGTGCCGTCCCACTCTCCTTTGACCTCAAACCTGGAACGACAACTGATATGACGGTCTTGGCTGTTAAAGACATGCACCGCTGCGAAACACTCAGCCTGTACCCTTCTCGTCATTGTGATCCCTATTCCTTTTTCGATGGTCCCAGAAAACCGGCCCCTCTGCTACAGCGTCTGCAGATTGAGACTTCACCTGGCGGACCTGTCCTCCCTTCCGATTTCCTCCGTGGATGCGCATCCAACCTGCGTCACATAAAACTCACCGTCCGCTCTTGCCCATCATGGTCCTCTGCACTCTTCACGAACCTAATCACCCTAGAAGTCACTGCAAGATTCGGGCACAATGGCCTGGAAGCATCTTCAGTCGAAATGCTGCTCTCCACCCTTGTGCGAATGCCGACCCTCCAGGTCCTGACACTCCACAATTGCTTGCTCCCACCCACACCGTCGACGATCATATCCACCTGCGCTCATCTGCCGAATCTTGAACAATTCTGGGTAAAAGACACATTACAGAATTGCACATGTTTCCTGAGGCAGATCACCATCAATAACGCTGGATTCATGCGCCTAGATATCCGGTCCTCCGATATGACCATGGCAGATGTCAAGGAGTTTTTCTCCATCTTCCCATCCTGTCTCTATACAACTTCCTCACCCATCATCCAAGAGCTCGATTTCACCTGGCGGGTTTGAAATTACCTCAAAGTCGGTGCGTGGACTGTCCGGCCGGGTACAACGGCCAAGAAGAGCTTCTCCCTAGTCAACCCTGCCACGGGCCCCTCTGGATCTGACATGGGCTTGCTTCGCCGCCCTTGCGTCACTTCAGCTCCAATCATTCCGGATTTTGGGGGGTGATATTGTGGGATGAGATGTTGAGGTCTGGCGGAAACTTGCACGGCTGGCCCCGAACTTGCGATATTTATCACCTGGGAGGGGAGCGTTGTCCACGGAGCTATGCAAGGCCTTGAGCCCGCCCGATGTGCCAGATCTACAGCCGGCAGACTGCTGC
The DNA here is from genome assembly GCA_003313185.1 of Collybia sp. MG36. Classification (NCBI taxonomy): domain Eukaryota; kingdom Fungi; phylum Basidiomycota; class Agaricomycetes; order Agaricales; family Clitocybaceae; genus Collybia; species Collybia sp. MG36. Next base: position 20,419 of record QGOG01001266.1, read on the forward strand.
TTTCCTGCACTATTCCTTCTTAAACTTGAGGTCCCCTCCTACTTTCCTATTCTTGCACCAGATGGGGGAGAAGCCCCATTGTCGGCGGTCTTGGCTAGCACCTTGGCGACGCGAGCCATGGTAGGTTGTTCAAAGCCGAAGCTGGTGTTCCTGGTGTCCGGGTGCTCTCCCGCAGGATTGGCCGGAAGCACCAGCCACAATGAATGTGCATGATCACGGAGAACTGCAGCAGGCATAACTCTCGCTGTCGCTCCTTTTCCATTATAATAATCCGTTGTTGCGTAGAAGAGTCAAGCTTGTCCTGCGTGCTACCTCGTGGCTACATTGAGTGTTGCCCGTGTACAGGTAACCTATTACACGCACTATATAACATCTGAAAATTCCAACTCAATTCGCTCAGGCGTGCCAAGCTCTTCTGGGGAGAGGCGCGTTTAGTCTCGCTGAGTTTGCTGTTTCGCCACTCAACATGAGCTGAAAAGAGTGCAATTCTGGATTGGATAAATAGGCTAAATCTTCAACCTTCGATCTCATTTACTGTGCCCATTCTCCTGCATGGGCAACCCGCCCTCCTCCGCACTCGCCTCCGCACTCGACGCCGTCGACGCTGACACGAAAAATGTGAGCGGGCCTAGCGGCACCGGCACCGTCTTGCTAGTATTTGCTGTGGGGGCCTGCTCATGCAGCGTGCGCGCAGTATTGATCGACCACGCTTGGTTCCGGAATATACGCAGGATAATCAGCAGCGGCGCGATGCACTACGGTCCGCGTCAATCATCGTCCCACCATCACCACCACTAGCGAGCGGACTGACCGTGATCTGGCCGAGGAGCGAGATGAATAGATATTGCGAGCTGTTGCGCCCTCCAAACAGCACAAGGAGCACGGCTGACACGACCACGAACGGGAGTGCAGCCTCAACCACGAGCGCGGCCGTGCCCGTGTACACTGAAGTATATTCCCGACCGAGCATGCGCCCAACAGAGCGCCGCATCAGGAGGATTCGCAGGGTGATCATGCCGGAGAGTACGATGTTGATCGCCATGAGCGATGTCCATGTGATCACTCCAAGATCAACCATGGGTGGCGCACTCTTCACATGCAACTGCACGACACGGAGCAGCAGGAGCACTATGCCAACGTCAGAATATGGCGCTCTGGAGTCGTGTAGGACTTGCCAATGGTGGCGATGTAGAAGAGCCCCAACGGCAATATAAGATACCATGTTCGATTCCATAGGACGGAAACGCGATACAACTAACGACCTATGTCAGCCACTGGGGATCACCTGGCTCACCTCGCGCACCAATAATCCCTCCGCTAATATGGTGACTACAGTGAATGCACCACCCTCAGCCGTCGGGATGGGTCTGCCCTGCTGCTGGGTCAAAAACGCGAATGGGCCGCCAGGATATTCACGCTCCGTAATCCAGGCAGATTCATTGAAGCTGATGCTGCACGCGAGGTGGATCGTCCCCGCCACGAAGAACGTCGCGGACAGGAGCAGCCACCCGGCGCGGCGCCTGTCACGGCGGCGTGTCGTGGGCTTGAACATGAGGCGGACGATGGTGAAGAACACGGTCGCATGGAAGCCTGTGGCCAGGCTTACGATGTGGTCCGCGGGGGTGGTAGGGCGGACGTACCATATGCGATCGCAGCGATGTGCGTGGCGACGTAGTTGGAGTGCTCGAGCCAGAGGGACTTGCTGTCCTCGTTGGTTGCGTATGGGGATGGCATTGGTATCGGTGGAGATGTGTATGGCCTTGGGTTTGATATACCTGCTGAGTGTATTGTTTTTAAAGAGCTAGACACCGGCGATCAGTGTCCAATGTCCTCACTTTGATTCGATGAGCAAGTCACGCGTGGGAGATATATCTAAGGTATCATGGAGCATGTAGAAGGAATTCTGTGAAGTGTGCCGAGAAAATCCTAAAACGGGGAGTGGCCTACGACACCGCGGCAACGGTGACAGTGGCGGACAGCAGGTGCCACCCACGGTAGAATTACAGGTGATGATGTTGTATAGTATTGCAAAACTTCTTGGGTTGGATAAATATCTGGTTAACGTCCGTCAGCCGTCAGCGTAGGACTGCAGAGAGTACCTGCCCAGTCTCTGGTGGAGCGGAACAAAGTCCACGATAGAGGAACCGGTTATAGACTTGATGGTTGCTTCTGCGAAGTAGTCGATCTTTTATCAAAAGAGGTAGCCATGAATAGATGATAGATGGTGGCGAAGATTAACGCAAACGTGATCACATCTGAGTCACGTTCATTGCTAACAAAAGGGTAAAATAAACTCCTGGCGCGCCCACGAATCCAAACTTTAACGGTCGTCTCCTGCTCGCACACTCGCGAGATGTTGATATTTGAAATGATGAATGAAGCCTGAGCTTGCAGCTTGGAATTTCGCTTGCCCAAGCGCCGTCTATCCTGTGCCCGCGGCGCGCTTAATATCGACATGCTGCGGTCCGCGCGGGTCGGGCGATGTGACCATGAATGACATGAATGACAAGGATGTACACCCTGTTCGGATTACAAACTCCCCACTGAATACGCCGAGCTCATTGCACCGTGCGACATGCCCGTATACACCACTGTCTCACCTTCTGCTCAGCATAAGTGATCCTGGGTGGTCTTCGAATGAGATATGAAAAGACCACAGTTGTCAGCGCCTGTGCTTCGATTAGGTCCAGATTATGCGTGAGAGGTTTTTATGGGATACCCTAGGACGGAGCACATTCGAGGGAATGGATGGAGCCTCCTAAAATGGGGAGTAGTGGCCCACGACACGGATGGCGGCGGCGAACAGCAGGTGCCACTCGTAGGAGAACCAAAAATAATGATACTACACCCCTCGGACCTTCTCGCGTTGATCAGGTGGTGGTAGTGATCCAGTCGATGTCGTTGAGCACGAACCGTCAGCATACGAGCGGCAGGAAGATAGAACGGGGTGTTCGGAACAGTTAGGGTACCAACCCAAGACAGCATCGGACGTGAGACCAACGTGAGGGACCTGACGGTTGCTGTTAATGAAAGATAAATGAATTGATTGCCTCCCGTTGTGGTTTGACCGCGATCTGAGGTGAAGACCAATACAAACTCCGAAAAAGCTGTTGATGTCGCAGAATAAGGGACAAAATGCCTGCTCCCCTCAACTCAATTCTCAACACACGGTCCCTCACACACACTCATTCCTCCATGAATCAAACGAATGGTCAACCTACGTACCATGGGCGGTATCCGGTCGGCGACGGTCGGCACACGTGCCACCTATCACCCATTCACAAAACCCGCTCTGTTAAGTGATATATATATGGTGCAATGCACTGTCCCTTTTCGTCGTGCGCGGGGTCGAAGATGCACGGACAACGTCCAATGTGGTCACGAGACAACATGCCAGACTTGGCTTGACTCTTCAGAACACCCAGGCACTGCACCAGGAACACCAGCTCCGGCGTAGAAAGCCAATCGCGGCTCGCGTCGCCAAAGAGCGAGCCAAGACTGCCGACAATCAATCAATGGGGCTTCTCTCCCATCTGATGTCAGAATCGGAAAGTAGGGCGGGGCCACGGATTCGGGAGATGATGCGCAGAAGCAGCAGTCTACCAGTTGCAGATTTAGCTCATCGGGAAAGCTCAGGGCCTTGTATAGTTCTGCAGACAACGCTCCATTCCCAGATAATAGGTATCGCAAGTTCGGGGCCAGCCGTGCAAGTTTCTGCCAGACCTTGACATCCCACTTGACGATATCACTGCCCAAAACGTGGAACGACTGGAGTTGAGGTGACGCGAGGGCGGCGAAGCAAGCCCACGTCAGATCCAGAGGGGGTAGTACGCGCCGTGCCGGGGTTGGCTCCGATTTGAAAACGAGGGGGAAATTGTTCATGACCGCTGTGCTCGTCCGCGCGCCGATTCTGAGTACATCATGACCCTGCCAGGTGAATTGAAATTCCCAGAGAGTTGTGAAAAGCTGAGACGGGAATATCGGGAAGAATTCATCGACATCCGCTATGAACATCTCGGAGGACTGGACGTCGAGATGCATGACTGCAGAAGCATTGACAAGTGATCTGCCTGAGGAAATGTGTGCAATCCTGGAAGGCGCTTGTCACCAGGAATTTCTTGAGGTTTTGTAGATGAACGTGCGTGGATATGATCGTTGAAGGTGTGGGTGAGAGAAAACAATTACGGAGAGAGAGAACCTCGAGGATCGGCATTCTCGTGAGAGCAGAGAGCAGCATTTCGACTGAACACACCATCGATCCTAAATCTTGCACTGACTTCTAGAGTGACCAGGCTCGCTAAGGGCACATAGGACCATGATAGGTAAGCGTAGACGGTGAGGTGCATGTGACGCAGGTTGGGTGCGTTCGCGGAGAAAATTGGACGGGACAAAGCGTCCTCCACTCAACGGTCGTAATCTGCAGACGCTGTAGCAGATGGGCCAGTATGCTGAGACCATTGAAGACGGAACAGGGGTCACAAAAAGAAGAGGGGTACAGGCCGAGCGATTCGCAGCGGTGCACAATCGAATCGAATATCTGACACACTTTCAAAGATCATTGACAGCAGTGTAGTCAGGCCTGAGTGACGGGATAGCCACGATTTTGACGAAGACGTTGGCGAGTGAACATACCGCGTTTCTGACTCTGACATGTCGCCAGCCTTCCATTTTCCTTTTATTTTCCTGTTGCTTGCCTCCTTAGAATGATCGCCGTTGGGGTAAAGATGGTAAAATGAAACAGGCTGCTGGCCTTGGTGAGCGAAGCTATTCTCACGGTTCTCCAACATTCCAGTCAATCCCCATCAAGTATATTGGAATCGTCCGTCATTGCGATATGTGCCAAAACCCTCTTTGATGTCATAAGGCCCTAATGGCGAGTCGTCGGGCTTCAGCCTATGCAGCTGTATCCAAGTCTCTGCCGCCCTGCATCTTAATCCAGCCAGGATCGACCTGTGGTGATGATCATGGTAGAACGAGGGCAGGGCAGACACGGCTCTCAATCAGTTAGGGCGGAATATGATCGTTGGAAAGCTGTCGGAATGAACCTGTAGGATTCCGGTTCGTCCCCTCAGACAGGCACAACATCGCAAGTTGATCACTTACAGCAGCACGACCAGACGTAGGCGCCATGTCCACCCACTTCCCCATACCGATAGCCCGGGGAAATGGTGGGCGGGGCATAGGCTTGCGCAAAGGATATACAAAGGTCACATCAGCGAGGAAGTGGATCGAGGCCAGCAATGAAACATCCACTACAGGGCTGGCGGTGAGCCAAGACGCGCATTGGATATATGGGTACTAAATATCAATAGGCTGGTGTTAATTGGCGTGTCACAAGTCCAATACCCGTCCAACCTCCTTTTCTCCTCCCCCTCATTACCTCCCCCTTTCCTTGGGCATGCCAGAAAGGTGCGACTCCTAGCGAGAGATGGCGACGAAGAAACAACGGACTACGCGGACCAATCTAGCTGTGTATTCTAGCCTGAAAGACATCGGGATTCAAGCTATGTAATGCACAAGCGGGCCATGGAAGTGATAGGCTATCGAATGAGCGATCGACCAGCCACCATCACATATGCGCACCCAAGATTAGGCCAATCAAATCATCAACGAGGTAAAACATGTGCCAATTCCAGGGCTAGCGCTAAAAAGCTTGGTAGAGCGAAGAGCCGGAAATCATGTTTACCCAGATATCATCCACTGGAACCCCTGCGGGCAGTGAGGAACCGAGCTCAAACCAACACAGATGCCCGACGATCCCACCCCGGCAACGCGATGCGAAGACTCTACGTGGTCAACTTTTTCCATTTCTGGGACCTATTTCGTTCCCCCGAATTGTATATTTCTTGAGCTAGCAATTGGCGTTTATAAAGTGAGGAGACCTCGAGGAGGCGAGCATACTTTTGATCAAGGAGCAATCTCGTCTAGGGATTAAGATGTACGTCGCCAGTCGTACACGCGTAGGCTGAAAGACGACTCGCCATTCTCCTTATCAGGTTCCAAGTGATTTCTTTGACTACCAGTTCAGAGGGATATTATGATGATGGATGGTTCCAACTGTAATATACAACGTTGGTCGAGATGAAGGCGGATTCGCGAGAACAGTTGCACTCAACTGCATCATTGACACGCCACCACCGAGAGTTGATAATTGTCTGGTCGAGGGTACGCCTATCTGGATGATGCATCACGTCAGTTATAAGCCTAACAACTAACAGTTCCGTTCAGTGGCCCCCGCCTATTGTCACCAACCGTGGGGGCCAAAGTGCTGGGTGATCAAACTCGCAAGCCCAGTCCTCGCAGCAGGCTTGCAATAACTTTCTGCTGACAGCGATGCTGTCAACTCAACAGGTCCAGGACGCGAATGGCCTGTCAAGTCCGTCAAGCTTGGACAGGAATAACCTAGGGCGCCCAGCATTGACGTCCTCGTCGGAGCAGCAAATAACACTTCAACCCAATAGACCCCCGATAAGTACCCTGCGCGCCTAAACGATGTGCGTGTAAGGCCAACTTCATGATTGATCCTAATGGTTTATAGCATATTCGCACTACTTAGTTGGTGATGGACACGACACAAGCGCTTGGCAAGACTCTTGGTGGATGCGGGTGACTGACATGCACCAGATAGCGTTTGAAATATTAACTCGATCCGACCGTCCCTTAGATTCACCGGGTTCTCCCAGGGAGAGACACATTCAGCATCGTCGAGTTTGCTGTCCCACCATTCAAACACGAGCTGAAAAGAGCGCAATTCAAATTGAATAAATAAGGCTAATTCACGAGCACCAAATCATTTGCTGAGCCTATTCTCCTGCATGGGCAACCCGCCCTCTTCTGAACCCCCGTTCGACCCCGCCGAAGGTGACACAAGAAACGTGAGCGGGCCCAGCGGCACCGGCACCGGCGTCTTGCCAGTCTTTGCGGTGGGGGCCTGCTCATGCAACGTGCGCGCAGTATTGATCGACCACGCCTGGTTCCGGAATATGCGCAGGATAATCAGCAGCGGTGCAATGCACTACGGTCCGCGTCAATCACCGTACATGCTACCACGAGCGAGCGAGAGGACTGACCGTGATCTGTCCCAGGAGTGGGATGAACAAGTATTGCGAGGTGTCACGCCCGCCGAACAGCGCAAGGAGTACGATAGACACGATCACGAAGGGCAATGCAGCCTCAATCACGAGCGCGGCCGTGCCCGTATACACTGAAGTGTATTCCGGTCCGAGCATGCGCCCGATCGAGCGCCGCATGAGAAGAATTCGCAGGGCGATCATACCGGAGAGTGCAACGTTGATCGTCATCAGCGACGTCCAGGTGATCACTCCGAGATCGACCATAGGCGGCACGCTCTTCACATGCAATTGCGCGATGCGAAGCAGCAGGAGCACTGTGCTGATGTCAGAATCCGGCGCTCCGGAGTTGTACAGGACTTGCCGATGGTGGTGATGTAGAAGAGCCCCAGCGGCAACATGATATACCACCTCCGATTCCAGAGGACAGAGACGCGATACAGCTGTCCGCTTGCATCAGCCACCGAGGATCCCTTGGCTCGCCTGACGCACCAATAATGCCTCTGACAGTATAGCGACGACAGCGAATGCGCCGCTCCCAGCCGTCGGGATGGGTCTGCCCTGCTGCTCGTTCAGGAATGCGAATGGGCCGCCAGGATATTCACGTTCCGTGACCCAGGCAGACTCGTTGAACTCGATGCTGCACGCGAGGTGGATCGTTCCTGCAACGAAGAATATCACGGACAGGAGCAGCCACCCCGCGCGGCGCCTGTCACGGCGCCGCGTCGTGGGTTGGAACATGAGGTGGACGATCGCGAAGAACACAGTCGCGTGGAAGCCTGCGGACAGGCTTGTGATGTGGTCCGTGGGGTAGGCGGGGCAGACATACCATATGCGATGGAGGCGATGTGTGTGGCGACGTAGTTGGAGCGCTCTAGCCAGAGGGAGTTGCCGTTCTCTGCGGTTGCGTATGGAGAAGGCATTGATGTTGGAGGGGACGGCCATGGCCTCAGGCTTCATATACCTGCTGAATATGCTATTTTTGAAAGAGAAATGTTCCATATCTTTGTTTCAATGAGATATTTCTGGGATATTGCATCATGGAGTGCAGAAGAAGTATGCCGAGAGCCTCCTAAAATAGGGAGTGATGGCCCACGACACAGTGAGAGCGACGGACAGCAGCTGTCATCCGTGGTAGAATTATAGGTAGTGACAATAATGCCGTGTGATATTTCAAAACCCCTGGCGTTGGATATATGTCTGGTTAATGTCCATCGACCGCCAGTGTAAGGACAATAGATTGTATTTGCTCAGACTGTGAAAGCCAGCCACTTAGGTCTATATGGTGGAGGGACCTTATAGACCTGATGGTTACTCCTGCGGAGCAATCAATTTTCCAATCAAGAGAAGTCGCTATGAATAGATGATGGTGTCATTGATGGATGATGGTGAAAACGCAAATTCGAGCAACGCTGATTACTATCAAAGGGTAAAATAACTTCCCGGCACACGCACAAACCTCAGCTTGTTGTTGTCTCATCCTAGCACACCCGCGTGATCCCGATATTTGAAGAGGCCAATGAAGGTTGAATGAAGTCTTGCCTGCCCAAGCGCCGTCTCTCTTGATGTCGTATTCAAACGCGCTTATTGACCTGCGCCTGCACAATATGGCAGGCCCATACTTGTGGTCACACACAACACTTTTCCTCAAATAATATCCGATACACCGCCTATGTACATACCTTGACTCAGAGTGGACGTGGAATATATCATCTGAAGGAATCACTTTTCTTACCACGAATATCCACCACCGTTTCAATTTTAATTACTAATCAAATTTATTCCAGGCGGCCCCCGAATGATGCAACCCACGTTGGACAATATCGAACCGATAACGGGCCACAGCCATCAGCGCCCGTGCTTCGATTGGATGCAAATCACGCGTGGGTGTTCCCGAGATACCCTGGACGGAACACACGCGAGAAATCCAGTGGGGCATCCGAAAATGTTGAGTGACAGTTCATATGGCGGCGGAGAACAAGCTAACAGCAGGCGCTATTCGTGATAAAACTAGGAATCATGAGGCGGTGGCAATGTCCCGACCACTGTCGTGAGCACCGTCAACACACGCCGGGTGGCATAACGTGCCAAAGCAGTGGATGATAGAATGGAACAGTTGGTGCCGGGGCTTCAGACGTGGGACCGGCGTAAGGGAGCTAGCGGTCGTCCTTAATGATGGATAAATGATTGCCTTGCATCAAGATCTGACTGCGGCCGCCTTGGAGTGGTGAGAACCAATGCAAACATTGTCGCACATACTAAATCCGTTGATGTCGCCAAATCACAGACGAAATGTCCGTTTCTCTCAAGTCAATCCTCGATACACGGCCTCCTCACACATGCCCATTCCATCACCAATCAAGTGAATATTCAACCATAGCACGGGGCAGTATCCGTTCGGCGACGATCCGCACACATGCCACCCATAACCCGTATGCAAAACCCATCCTGTTGAGCGTGACTCAAAGAAGCAGATATGATACAATCCACTGTCCTTTTTCGTCGTGTGCAGGAGATTAGTACAATGGTACTTGTAAGTCCTGTAGGGGAACACCCGGACGCCAGGAACGCTAGCTCCGGCATCGAACAAACTATGACTCGCGTCGGCAAGGAGCGAACCAAGACCGTCGGCAATAGAGCTTCTCCCACAACTGGTGTCTGAATCGGGAAGTAGAAGGGGACCGCAAGTTCAAGATAGGAGGGCTATAAAGGGCTGGGATGGGAATTGTGCAAGTGATTCTTCGACACCCGCCCTCGCACATTGGAGGGGCAGATTCCCAGGCGCACAATTGCAGAGGCGCTGTCAGTGAACCGCCGGAGAATTCGACAGATGAACGTGGGTGGATATCTTTAGTGAAGAGACGATGAGGGAGAGAGAGGGCGACAGGATTCGCGAGGGGCGCGGCTACCTGCTGCATTCGGAGCCTAATATCCAGATACCGTAGCAGAGTGCCAGTTTGCTTGAGTTGTCGAGGATAGAGTAGTGATGATGATAAGGAGGGTACAGAACGAGCGATTTGCATGTTCTCGGCAGCCAAGGCTGCCATCCTAGTTGGCGTGTCGGGGCCGAGGCTGAAGGGAAGTGGGATTGAGCAAGCACGCTCCAAATCATATCGTCATTCCTACCCGCGCCACGGAACGACGTGATTTGCACGTAAGGTACGACCATAGTTGCGGACAATCCAGCGCCTGCACACTCAAGTGGCAGCGATTGTCACACTTAGGTGTCGCAAATGTGGCTCCGCCCGCGCATATAGTATGAGGATACAAGCAAGGATCTCGGACAGAAGGCGCCCCACAGAACTCAGGGTGTGGTAGTCGATGGTAGGGATGGCTGCGATGGAATCCGGGGCGGGCGCCTTCGGGTGGGGTGGTGGGCACAATGGGTATCTAGGACTCTAGTTGGTAGACGTGGGGATCGATAGGTTATTTTTCGCTGGTCAATGGTTCTCTATGGGATCGAGCCTTTTGGTTTTTGAGTACTATCGGTATAAGGACACCCAAACACCTAAAACTACACCAGCCCGGATCGAGCGCGGTACTATTTAGAATGGAAGCTGGGGAGCTGTATCAGCGTATATATGCAGGTCATGATCAGTAGGGACTTACCACCATGGGCGAACCGATATGATTGAATGATCTCCAATTTTCATAGGCAGTACTCCGTGCGCGCGCGATGGTCGTCTCCATCTTCATCTGTGTCCATCAAGATAAAAGACACTAGCCGCAAAGGATACGCGACCCAAGGGGAAGGTGGTGGGTGCCATCATGCAGACAGAGACAGGTGAAGGAGGGCAAGGCAAAAATGTGGCGGTAATTGGTGAAAGACCGGTCCGAAGCACTGTCATTGACAGCGCTCGAAGGGAGGCATAATGAGAAGATCAGGGTGAGCTCACACATATTATGGCAAGCTTGAGACAAAGTCGACACAAGAGTGAGGCGGGAGACGGGAGTGACGACGACTGGCGTTTCCATCGTTGAAGTTCTTCAAACTCAGCTTGCGGCTATCACCGCACGAACCTTGTCTCGAGGAACTTTCTCAGTCTAACATTGGTGTACTCTACAATGCCGGAAAAATATCCATTGTTGGGAACAGCCGGTCAACCGGTCCCGGTCATGTTTCACCTACCTCACATAATCAGCAGTGTCACAATGCACTACAGTCCGTGTCAATCATCATATATCATACATGCTACCACAAGCGAGCGAGCAGACTGACCGTGATCTGTACCAGAAGTGGAATGAACAGGTATTGCGAGCTGTCATGCCCGCCGAACAGCGCAAGGAGCACCATGGACATGAACACAGAGGGGAATGCAGCCTCAATCACAAGTATGGGTGTGCCCAGGAGGGTCCGCAGGGCGAACATACCAGTGATCACAACATTGATCACCATCAGTGACATCCAAGTGATGACCCCGAGATCAAGCCTAGGTAGCACGCTCTTCACATGCAATTGCGCGATGCGAAGCAGCAGGAGCGCTATGTCGACGTCAGGATCTGCCGCTCCGGAGTGGTGCAGGACTCACCGATGGTGGTGATGTAGAAGAGCCCCAGCGGCAACACGACGTACCACCTCCGATTATAGAGGTGAGAGACGCGATAGAGCTGCCCGCTCGCGTCAGTCACCGAGGATCCCCTGGCCCACCTCACGCACCAACAATGCTCCTGATAGTATAGCGATCACGGCGAACGCGCTGCTCTCGGCTATCGAGATGAGCCTGCCCTGCTGCTGGGTCAGGAATGCGAACGGACCGCCGGGATATTCACGCTCGGTGATCCAGGCAGACTCGTTGAAAGTGATGCTGCACGCGAGGTGGACTGTCCCTGCAACGAATACTATCACGGACAGAAGCAACCACCTGATGTGGCGCTTGTCACGCTGGCGTGTCGGGGTTTGCAACACATGGCGGACAATGGCGATGAACGTGGTCGCATGTATGCCTGTGGACAGACTCACGACATGGTCCGTGCGGGCGGTGCCAGTGGGGCAGACGTACCATATGCGGTGGCGGCGATATGTGTCGCAATGTAGTTGGAGCGTTCGAGCCAGAGAGATTCGCTGTCCTCTTTGGTCGCGTATGGAGAAGGCATTGGTATTGCAGAGGACGGGCACGGCCTCAAATTTGATGTGGCTGCTGAGTGTGGTATTTTCGAGGAGATAGACCGCGTTGGTCGGGGTTCAATATCTTTGTTTTGCTTCAATATCACTCGGGCGTGGGAGCTATTTCCGGTATTGTATAATCAATGGACATATGGAGTAAAACGGGGAGTGGTGTCCCACGGGACACCGACCGCGACGGACAGCAGCCTGTCAGCAGGTGTCGTCTGTGGGGAAATTACAAGCGGTAATGGTGATTCCGCATGATATTTCGAAATTCCTTACGTTGGTTGATGTCCATCAGCCACCAGTGTATGGATAACAAAGAGTATTTGCTCAGTTTACGCCACAAGGGCGCACAGTGAAGGGACCAGCTATAGACCTGATGATGACTCCTGCGAAGTGATCGAACTTTCAACAAGAGAAGCAGCCATGAATAGATGATAGATGATGGCGAAGACTAATGCAAAATGCTGCTTACGAGCAAAATGTTAAATCAATTCCTGGTGTGCCCTGGAATCCGAGGTTTGACGGTTGTTGTTGTCTCTTGCTAGGAGACCCCCACAATTCTGATATTCGAAGGGATCAATGAAGCCTGAGCTTGAAGCTTGAAATCTCGCCTGCCCGAGCGCCCCCTCTCCCGATGTTGTATTCAAGGCGCGCTCCATCGATATGCTGCACGCCGCACGAGTCAGGCGGCCCGTGTGTGAATGACAAGATTGGCAGGCATCATACACCTTGCTTGGACCACGAAATGCGCCGAGCCCAGACGGCATGCCTGTATCGGCCACCATCTCAATCTGCTCTCTCAACTCAGCTCAAACTATTCTGGGCGGTCTTCGAATGATGGGCCCGTTAGATAAGATCAACCTGACATTAGAAAGCCATCAGCGCCCATGCTTCCATTCGATGCATATCATGCGTGGGAGGTGTTTCTGGGGTGCCCGGGGACGGAATAGATCCGAGAAATTCATTGGAGCCTCCCAGAATGTGGAATAGTGGTTCACGGGATGGACGGCAGCGGCGAGCAGGACTCGTGGAACCAGGAAGAACTAGAGTTATCTGCACCAGCGGTAGTGATTTGGTTGATGTTGTTGAGCATCAATCGTCAGCGTGCGAGCGACGGAGCCTACCAAGGTAAAAAGCGGGAAGGGGTGTTCGGAACGGCTAGGTTCAAATGTGGGATTGGGGATTGGTATGAAGTATAAATGAGCCGATGGCAGGAGACCAGGTAATTGCCTTGAGCTAGTAAGGACCAATGCAAACGTGATTGCACACGAATCTACAAAGGTGATTCATGCCGTGAATTGCCTGAACTTTCCAAGTCAGTTCTGCCCGCAACCCCCTCACACATACTCATTGACTCGGACAATGCCGACAGCGATACATATAAGCGGATACAACGGAAGACACTAGCCTGTCAAGTCAAATAGCATTGGACACCAGAAACACTACCTTCGGCGTCGGACAGCCGATCACGGCTCGCTTCGTCAGGGAGCGATCCAAGATTGCAGACAGTGGGGTTTCTCCCCCATCTTGTGTCGGAACCGGAAAGCGGGAGGGGACCGCAAGTCGGAGACGGGACAGCGCAGGGAAGCAGCAATCCGCCAGGTGTAGATCTGGCGCATCGGGCGGGCTCAGTGCCTTGCACAGCTCCACAGACAGTGCTCCCCGCCCGGGTGATAGATGTTGCAAGTTCGGGGCCAGCTGTGCAAGTTCCCGCCAGTCCTCGACACCCCACTCGACAATATCCCAGCTGGCGATATCACCCCCCAAAATGTGGAACGACCGAAGTTGAGGTGACGCGAGGCTAGAGAAGCAGGTCCACGTCAGATCCAAAGGTGGCATGCGCCGCGGCAGGGTTGGTGGGGTTGACTCCGATTTGAAAACAAGGAGGAAGTATGTGACTGTTGTATTCGGTTGGATAGTCCATGCGAAGATTCTGAGTGTGTCACGATCCCGCCAAGTGAATTGGAGCTCCCGGGCGATGGGTGGGGGGGTTGTAAAGAGCCGAGACGGGAAGATGGTGAAGAACTTTTCAACATCCGCCATGGTCATCTTGGAGGAACGGATGTCCAAGTGCACGACTGCAGAGGCATTGACAGTGACCTGCTGGAGGAAACATATGCAATCCTGCAATGTGCTCGCTACCTCGAATTGCTTGAGGTTCGGCAGATGAACGCGGGTGGATATTCTCGTCGAGGGTGTGGGTGCGAAGAAACAATTACGGAGAGAGAGGACCTCCAGGGTCGGCATTCTCGCGAGGGAACGAAGTAGCATTGATTGAAGCCCCATCCTCACCATAGGTCCCGAACCATGCATCGACTTGTAAGGTGGCCAGATTGGCAAAGAGCAGAGGACCATGACAGGGAAGCGGCGGAGCTGAATGTCAGATATATGTGACGCAGATTGGGTGCACGCCCGCGGAGAAAATCAGGTGGGAAACCGCATGGTAGTTCGGAAGGCAGAATCTCCAGACATTGTAGCAGAGGGGCCAGTTTGTTGGGGCCATTAAAGATGGAGTAGTGATTATGACGATAATTAGCGTACAGAGTGAGCGATTGGCAACAATGCATGTTTTCAACAGCCAGGGCCGTCATCCCAGTCGTCGTGCCGGGGGCAAGGTCGAAGGAAAGTGGCACCGTGCGAGCGCGGCCCATCATCATCTTCATCCACGCCGTAGAACGGTGTGATCCGCACCTGATGTACGACCATAGCCTCGGGCAATCCAGCGCAATCTCCTGCCAGCGGTTACACGCCCAAGTGGCAGTGGTTGCCACATCCAGGTGCTGCGAAGGTAGCTCCGTCTGCGCACATAATATGAGGATCCGAGTAAGCATCTCAGGCGGGAGGCGCCCCACAGGAACTAGGGCGTTGTGGTGGTAATCAATGGTGGAAACAGAACGGGCAATTGTACGTTCCGCGACCATTTAATGCTCGCAGAGGGTCCTCAGAATATTGTGCAAAACCTTTTTTTCGCTGGCGTAACGCGATCGAATGACCTCCAAGGCATCCTTGAGAGTCTTCCTTTCATCATTCAGTGCCTCGATGCTGGAGATGGTCGCGGCGGAGTATTGTTGGGGGGCTGGAGGTTTCCGTATCCGGGCGATTCGATTATTCCAAAAGTCGTTGATGCTGCTGTAGTCAGAGCTGAACAACACTGTAGGTTATCACGATTTTTCCAAGATGTTGACAAATGGCATACCACATTTCTGACTCGGAAGTGTCGCCATCTATCGAATCCCCTTTCATCTTCCTTCCCTGGGATAATTGACGTTGAGCTAGAGAATGAAATACACCGCGCGATTCCCTTCGCCAGGCTTGGTATTCTCTGTCAGGAGCCTTGTACCCAAGACATGGAAAACGTAGGAGACGAAAACGAAGACCAATACACATGTGCTTGCTAATCCTCAATAATATTGTGGCAGAAGCCAAAGGGGTTCTGACACACGAGAACAAATACGGTCTGGATTCGTCCTCGAACTATATGTCGACGGTCGTCTTATATACTACGAGGTTTATATGCTAGTCCGCATCCGTAAGTCCATCTATCTTAAAGGGGGCATCGGGCCACTGGCAGTGTCCGAGTTACAGGCCCGGGCCGTCACAAATACTCACTCGTGCACGAGTCAGTGAACCAACGTCGCACATTCATTTCGCCTTTCAACAATCACACCTTGTACCACAGCATGATATGAAAACCGACTCTGGAACAGAATTGACCAGTAGGAATAGAGTGGACGCGAGTATGATTATACCAAGCATCGGATGGCAGCCGGCATTACTGGTCAGTGGTAAGCACGAAAAGGACCTAATCGGAGATAATACGATTCGCAGTCGGTGCCCTCGGCGATCAGGGGATTGTTGAATCTACTTATCCACATATGAAGGGTCGCGAGAGAAAAGCTTCCTCGTCGCTACCCCCCCTCGCACCACGATGCCCGGGATGGCGTCCTTGAATGGCTCTGACCAGCCCTTTGGAAACATGTCCTTGAACACAGAAAACATCAACTCCGGTGTCGAGCAGCCAATCCTGGCTCGCACCGCCAAGGAGCGTGATAAGACCGCCGACAATGGCAATTCTCCGCTATCTTGTACTGTCATTGGACAGTCGTAAGGCGCTAGGAGCTCGAGATAGGATAGCTCGGGGAGGAAGCAATTCGCGAGTGCCGGATCCTGCTCGGGCGGGAACTCGAGAGCTTTGCAAAGTTGGATGCATAACAAAACCTCCTTCACGACCAATCGGCGCAAACCCGGGGTCACGCCTGCAAACTCCCGCCAAGTCTGGACGTCCCAACCAACAATATTGTCTCCCACAACAGAAAATGAGCAGAGCCGGGGTGACGCGAAGGCCGCATAGCAGGCTCGCGCCAGATTCAGAGGGCTTCTGCCCCACGAGCGGGGCCACACGAAACTGAGCTTGATTTTGGCCGGGTGGGTGTTGCGGACGCTTTTGCTCTTCTTGACATCCGACGCGTCAACATAGAACTGGCAGCGAGAATCCAGCCAAGCAAAATGGAGGGCCTGCGTGGTAGTCGTACAAATAAGTGATGAAAGCGCTGGGAGGAACTCGGAGATGTCATCCCGAGATTGTTTGTAGTACCTGAGCTTGAGAGTCATAGTTGCGCTGTCATTGACCGTGAGTTGCCTGAAGAAGTATGTGCAATCCCGCAAACGGCCTGTCACCGACAACCGCCTGAGATGTGGCAGATTTACATGGACGTGCGCCGCTGTGGGTCGGGGGAGACAATGCCGGAGAAGGAGAATTTCGAGCCTTGGCATTCTCGTCAGGGCGGAAAGCAACGAATCAAGTGGGGGTGCTTTCGGGTCATTGGGCCATCGCTTTGCACCTCCGGTGATATCGAGAGTGACTAAATTTGCGAAGAGACCAGACCTCCATGGTATGTAACCATCAGTCGAGAGCTTGATGTGCCGCAGGTTTGGCGCACTTCCTCGGGGTAGGGAATGAGTGGTATTCTGTTCAGAATAGGTACGTCAGTAGTGGTTTATTTGGTACAGCAAATAGCCAAATATGGTAC
>QGOG01001267.1:0-14297 GCA_003313185.1 Collybia sp. MG36
AGTCGCATCACTCTATTTCCAAAAACGGCTTGGGGACGAGGTCCGCCTGAGCGCCGTGCAAAGCTCCATTTTATTGGCTCTTGGCCTTCAAAGGAAGACAATCGAGGATGTCGAAGTGAGTTGACACGAGTATGATATGCATCCAAATGAATGACGTGTTCGGCTTGGCTACAGACCGAGCTTCAATTACCTGTCAACCAATCCCTCGCGTTGTTTGTCAAGGTGATGAGAAAAATCAGCAAGCGTCTAGTGGACATCCAGAAAGCCGCCATCAGCGCTAGCCTGCCTGGCCCCTCGCTTGCCACTTCATCACGGGTCGGACCGGAGACGTCAACGCAATGGAAGCCGATGGAAATGTCAGTGGAGGAAGAACTCAACGAGGCGGGTGATCAGGCGACTGCAGCCTTACGAGAAAAACAACGGGAGATGATTGACTCCCTTGACCTTAAAAAGCAAGTTCAATCATTTTGCTATCCCAGTGCGACGTGAACGCTAAACAGATTATCCGTGATGTGACAGATATGCCATCGATGACGCTGCGGTGGATTGGACTGCCGCCGAAAGCCAGGTTGATTCCATCGGTCAGGGCCCGAGGCGGTCAACCATTGTGAGCGTGAAGTCCAGCGTCGGCCAGAAGCGGAAAGCGGATACTGGCGATTTAGAGGCGAATAAAGAGAAAAAGACCACGAGGAGAGGGAAGAAGGCGAAAAACGGTAACTGATCCGCATGTCCTTGTTGAAGTGGCGATACTGTGGGTTCTGATGTCGGCTGTCCGCACCCCGCGGGAGAAAGAAGTACATATTGTTACGCTAATCATTCCTCATCGCATTGTACATTGATGCGCCTCTCGAATAACTCGCATTATGTTGGCCCATGAAGTTCTCTCCTGACCCCAGACTTTGGTAGCGAGAGACCCGAGATAGATGGATTGAGATAGCCGGGTCGGTCATAGAATGGAGAGATTCTCGATCTGGCCGACACATAATGTATTATTAGAAGCCTATAAAGACATTGGCGTGGTTGGAGAGGCTAGCCGGAGCTCCCTTCCTTGAACCATGGCACCATACTTTCTTCGGAATCTAGTCCCCCACAGAGAGCAGCGCGCCTCTGCACGGCCGCTGCTCACTGTAATTGCTGGTCTGACGTGGATTCAGTGGGCTCATTTCTTCTCAGGGTATGTTTGCAGATCATTCCTGCCAAGTGTTGCTCATGGCTTGGCACCAACAGTTGGCTGGCTTGGAGCTGCGATGCTATCGACTTTTTCTCAGTCTCTCTGAGCGTCACACAGCTTCAAACCCAGTTTGGTAAATCGACCCACGACATTGTTCGTCGCCATCTTTCTCTACCTCATGGCCAGCATTGATCCATTTTGTTGACAGACGACAGCCATCACGCTTACTTTGTTGTTCCGATCGGTGGGCGCGGTGGGTCTCTCATTGATCCATTTCTGTGCTCTGAGCTCAACAAGTGACCGACAATAGGTCATCTTTGGTATCTTCTCCGACCGATATGGGCGAAAATGGCCCCTCGTCTTCAACCTCGTTCTCGTTGCCATACTCGAACTCGGTGCTGGTTTCGTTCAAACGTTCAAACAATTTCTCGCCCTTCGCTCCCTGTTTGGTATCGGAATGGGCGGCATCTGGGGCCTTGCCGCATCCACTGCGCTTGAAAATCTCCCCGTCGAAGCCCGCGGGCTGGCGAGTGGTGTTCTCCAACAGGGTTACGCAGTTGGATACCTTCTCGCAGCTGTGATCAATCTCACTCTCGTTCCGGAGACAACCCCAGGATGGCGGAGCTTGTTCTGGACCGCCTCTGGCATCTCTCTCTTTGCGGCTTGCATCAGAGCGGTCCTCCCTGAAAGCGAGGTATTCATCAGAGCCAAAGCTGCAGAAAAAGCTCGCGGGACCGATACTACCAAGAAGACTCGGATCTTTATCAAGGAGACCAAAGAAATGCTCAAGAGACACTGGTTGTTGTGTGTCTATTCCGTCCTTCTCATGACAGGTACGCGGCTATCTCCCACTTCCGTTCAATTCCTGATCGTTCCTGCGTTCTTGATCAGGATTCAATTTCCTCTCGCACGGCTCTCAGGTACGACTTCCTGGTGGGAGTTGTGGAGCAAACTAATAACGGATATCCGCTTTACAGGATTTGTATCCCACATATCTACAAACATCCAAGAATTTCTCGGCACACAACGCCACGGTCGCGACGATTATCGGCAACTGCGTGAGTCTTGCAGTTTGTTCTGGTTTAGTCGAGGAAAAATCTGATAGATCTTGGGATGTTAGGGTGCTATTGCGTATGTCTGGGAGTCGTCTGCCTGAAAGCAGTCATACTGAGATTGGACCTTTCGCAGGGGAGGTGCACTTGCGGGATATGTCAGCCAGTACATTGGCCGCAGGCTCACCATCGTGTTCGTCTCTCCAACCCACTCTCTCAGGCTGTCCTAACGTATTTTCAGCATCTTCACATTACTCATCGGGGGTTCGTTCCGTGGGCCTTCCAGTAGTTTTATTATTGACATCCTTTCTCATGGTAGCATTCATTCCCCTCTGGATTCTTCCAACATCGTTCAGCGCTCTCGCGGCTGGCGCGTTCTGCATCCAATTCGGAGTTCAAGGCGCATGGGGCGTCGTGAGTCTATCCGAGTTACTCTCTCACACTCCTCATGAACAACGGCATATGTAGATTCCGATTCAACTCGCGGAGATGTCACCGCCCGCGTTCCGAGCCACATTCCCTGGTGTCGCATACCAACTGGGTAATGTAGGTGTTCCGTTTGTTCCGTCAGCCTTCAACAATCATCTAACCCCACTCCGTCCAGATGGTCTCATCTGCCGCTTCCCAGATCGAAGCTAGTGCGTCTTTGAGCCATAAAAAATTTCATCCCCATTGACTATTTTTGATAGCTGGAGGCGAGAACCTTCGCACGACGATCATCAAGGACGGCAAGGTCACCGATGTCCCGGATTACGCAACGGTACGCATGATCTCTCGTCCCACATGATTGGTGTTCATCCACGCTCTGCCCTGATCTAGGTGCAAGGCATTTTGATTGGCGTCGTCGCCGCATTCGTCGTGTTCATCACGATCATTGGACCAGAGTTCGTCTAGCTACAATCGCACAATCTATTCCACTGATGATGAGAACGTTCTTCAGGAAACACGGCTCGCACTTTGAGAAGCACAAGGCCGCCTTCGAGGAGGGTGCTGCGCGGGACGATGCACTGATCGAGGACGATCTTGTGACGGGAGCCCCACGGGAGAAAGACGAAGAATCTCGGTCGGCATCAGAGGATGCCAGCCAGAATCGAGAGAAGGGGAGCATAGAACATCGCGCATAGCGGGAAGGTTTTTGCCGATTCTGGTTCACGATTATTACGAGGGCTGACAGGAGAACCTGTTGTATCTACCATTTCTCGCTGAAACTATGTCTCTGAGAATCCCATTCACGCTCGCTCCCATGAGCCTGGTTGGGAGTATTGGCAGCACTGTCTCTGGCAGCTGACCCTCATGCCTAACCAGCCATTGCCCCACTTTTTCACGAGCAGCGTGGCCGAGCCTGAGGTAGAGTCTCAAATCCACTGAATTAGAATGGCATTCCGTCAATGCGCGATTAGGCATCTCAGCTTGAACCGGAGGGTCTTGCCCCACTGGGGGAGGTCTGCGTAGGAGTTATTTTGATTGCTGGAGACCCGTGCTGAGCGTCGGGGTCTGGGGCCGGGTGACCTGGAAGGTGAGAAAGTCAGCAACCGACTATGTCATCCTGATTCCTCCTTCTCGTCACCCCCAGCGAAACCTCCTACATATCCCAAAATGGGTCCTAGTCGCCATGGTGTGCCCCCTTCACAACATATATGGTAGCCCGAAGCGTGAATGGATGATCAGTTCACCGGGGGCCGACCTCCATAGCGCTTGGGTTTCCCCTTGATCTTTTCGCTAGAAGACGTAACACCGTATTGCGCTCATCTAGGAACGTCTCATCTCGTCTGTTACCGGGCCTTGGTTTGTGTGTTCACATTCACTGGCAGGCTGAGCATCCGAAATGACCACATCCTTGTCACCCATGACCCAGTTTACGGCGGTGTCCTTGCTGGAATTGGCACCGTTGGCATTCGCTATACTTACTTGCAGTGAATCCTGGCTGAGGGAGTATAATCACGAATGATACAAGCAATCGGGCCTCATCGTAGGGATTACAGCGTTGAGGTCTCGAATCGCGAAAGAAGACTTCAAGTTGGCACCAAAATCATTCTGGAAGGGAGTAGGAAGGATGGGCTGGTCGGGTACCCAGTACGGTGATTCCAGTTCGGGTCACGACCATTCAATTTACGCCCCCGAGTCGTATTCGGGCGTCGTGCGACTCGTCGTCCAAGATGTGGGACAGTGCACATAATCCCCAAGCTTTAGACGCTATACGTGGCACATCGACTTATGATCCTCCTAGGTATGAAGATCCCTCCCTCAACTGCCCATACGCTCATGGCCCAAGGTAAGCCTGTGAATTGGCCGCAACCCTCCCCTCGCTCGTGGTTTGCGGAATGCCTGGACCTTAGTCACTGATGGCCAACATTTTTGGGCGTTCTGGGCGTTCTCTGTTCCTGTATTCTGGATGGAATAGCTTCAAAACAAGACCTGAGTACTTGAGCAAATTCGACGTGAATAGTAGGTGGGTGGTATATCAGTGGCGTGGTCTATTTCACCTGACCTATTATTTCAGGGGATCCGCCGCGCGCGGTATGCCTCGGGTTTGTGGGGCCTAATTGAATTGAATTTAAATCCGCTTCATGGATGAGACGTCCGCCCATGTGGCACTGAGGCCTTCCTGAGGACTTGTCAATGGCATTAAAACTCCCAGCACCGAGTCCTCTGGTCGGCGCCCCCCGAAAATGCTGCTCAAACTACCACTCTTGCTTTCTACCGTATGGTGCACATACATTATTGTAACTCCCCCCGCTCACCCCACTCCAACTGCGGCAGAGCGCCTCAAGCCTAAGGGGCTCGAACTGGTGGGTCCTTACATCCTCCCAGTGTTGATTGAGGTGCGTACTTTGAGGTATTGTGCCAACACTCACTGATATTCGGAGGGGGCCAGTGCTTGTGGATCCCACCCCATCTCATTGAATCGGCATCCCTCTTGGCGTGCAATGGAGGCGATGATATCCTCTCCCGCTCAATTCGGAACCTCTTCGTCAACAAGCCCGACACATGTGCTCGCATCCAGATCACACCCTGGTTCGTCATTTCCTGGCTGGTTACTATTATAGGGACCTCCATCCGCTACTCCGCCTATCGTCATCTGGGCGAAATGTTTACACCCGAGCTGGTATTGAGGAAGAACCGTCGACTGGTCACATCTGGCCCATACTCCGTCGTTCGCCATCCCAGCTACTCAGCGGTACTTCTGGCTATGGCCGGAATCCTCTCTTCCATTTTATGCCGCGGGTCGTGGCTCGCAGAATGCTTGGGTAATTCATGGCTTGCAATTGGGGCCGCCTGGGCTCCACTGCTCGCAGTCTGTTTCTTCTTAATCGGCCGAGTCGTTCGCGAAGAAGCGATGCTTCGTGATGCCTTTGGGGATGAGTGGATAAAATGGAGCGAAGGTGTGCCACGGAAACTACTTCCGGGCGTATATTAAGGTGATCCCATTGATGTGTGTTATTTCTGCCTCAACCATGCATAATCTAAATGTGTCTTAGCCATCCAAGTCCTACATACGGTCCCAAGAGATGGAGGGCGACAATGAGGAAGGGGTACAAGCAAGGCCGATTTCCCAGTTCTCTCTGATGTGTGTTAGCACCTCAAAACTATTCACGATATCTACGAGTTTCTTCAACTGAGAATCCGTCACATCTACGACGTTGAGGTAAATATGTCACCTAGAAGAATCCTCAACATTTTCATTAGCAATGACCACGAGCACTACCGCGTCGCCTATGCTACCCGACTCGGGATGATGCGTCGCGGAACGATTAGGATTTACAGATTCATAGCCTACTCTTGGTGGTTTTTCCTCATGGGTGACGGTGGTTAATCTATTGTTATCTGGACGATATGTTCCCCTTCGAACTGGGAAGAAACTGTCGAGCCTCACATATCCAGTCCCCACGAGCTGGGTTTCCGACCCAGTTTTGCGGGGGGTAGTACTTTGGGCGGACCTTTCTTCGTCTTCACTTTGGGATGCCATAGGGATCATCGCGCGCAGAATGTATGAACAGAATCCCCACCCCGCCGCTCACATTGATCGGAACCGGGATGAATTGCAGTCAAGATACGTCTTTTCTTCAGCACAAGCAAAGTTGGGAGTGGGGATCAAATAGCGACGGCGACGCCAGTGATGAGTCGATCACTTTTCGTAATGAGTTTGGGATGGACCGGAGTAGTACGTTGGACAGTAGGCGGCAGTGGGTACGCCGAGACGTTTCACTATGTACATCGCAACCGGCCTCGACATTAACGTGCATCCTTCAATTTAGACGCTACTGGTAGAAAATCATTCTTGCTTTCTGATCCAATATAAGGGAAGAACCAACTGTGGTTTTCCAAGACAACTCGGTTGGACGACTTCACCGCAGGTAACCGTGCTAGCGGAAGTTACTTACAATATAGAGGAACCGGAGAATCGCAGCCATTTCTTCAGTTTCCGACGCTCCCCTGAAGCGTGATCATATCTGAGAGAATTTATCGGCGCTCGACAACCGCGAGCGGCGTCGAATCAGGTGCTCGGTAGATGGTGGTAGCCATCAAGTTTCTGTTGCTCTCCGGCCGGCGAGAGGTTTCGGTGTAGATATTGGCTTGTTTCATGTCATTCCTATCGAAATACAGGATCGCTGCCGACTTGAAGGTGCCCTGTAATTGTTCAGAGTGCGATAAATCTTGTTCCGGGCATCCTCGTGGGGTTCCTGTCGCAAGAGAATGTTATATGAGTGAAGTTTTGGGTGCTCGTGGGCGCGGTGGCTCAAATTCGAATGACAACATGGAACCAAGGTAGAAAATGATAGACCGAGGATCTGGGTTCGGAATAACCGCGTGGCCGAACCACCTCAAATCCATTCAGCATTCCGTCGGTGCGCGATTAGGAGGGTCTTGGTCTGCTTATGAGTTGATGCTAAGCGTCGGGGTCCGGCCCGTGAAGGTGGGAAAGTCTCGGTTTGCAGCCACCAACCGACTCTCTGGATCCATGACATCCTCAACCTCAACCTCCCTCTCGTCCTTTCCCAGCGAAACCCCCCACAAACCCATCCCACGAATTCCAAAATGGGTCCCAGTCGTCATGGTACGCCCCCTTTACAGCACATATGCTAGCCTAATGCATGAATGAATGATTAGTTCGCTGGAACCTCCATAGCGCTTGTGTTTCCCCTTATTCTTCTCGCTAGAAGACGCAAAACCGTATTTTACTCTTCCCTGGGCAAGACTCCTTCCCCTCCTCGGCGCACAGGAACCCGCATCAACCTGCCCCCTGCTCGAGTGGCCGACACGAAGGCGCATGATGATACGCGCTCCCCGGGGATCGGGGAGCTCATGGGCGTGATTTCGCGCGTGGATTTTAGCACGGCTCTGTACGTAGGAAAGGCGTTTGGGATCGCCACGCTGCTTGTGGCGAGTGTCGGTACGGCAGGAGTCCTAGGTGTCAAGGGACTCGTGGGTGTGCATGATGTACACCTCCCTTCTTCTCCTATTTATGTCTGCTGATGTGCGCGTCCCGATAGACGCGCGAGTTTGCGCACGAGATGCGGATGGCGGTGTGGGCTCATTTGCCCTGGCTGACGGCGCATATACACCGGCCTGTGGAGGAGAAAGACATGCTAGATGAGGCGGAGGGCGTCATTTTGGAGAATAGTGTGGAGGATGGATAAACGTAAGGCGCAGCCGCCGGGGCGGCTTCGAGATGCATATGGGGCGGATGGGGTGGAGGTATTGAGGCGGAGGCGGCGCTGATGGAGAAGGGCGGGGAGACGGCGGGATTTCGAGGGCAAAGGGGGTGCATAGCAGTACATAATAGAAGGCATGCTGATGATGTAACGTCGCCGCGAGCAGACTTATAAGAAGGTGGAGTGGTTGTACCTTATTCATAATCAAACTCTCACCCATTCCCCATCCTAAAGCTGAGCTGAAGCGCTGAGGTATCATGAGCAAGGAATTCATCGATAACGCGGTCTTGGGTGATATTGTCGTCGGTACTTCTCGACAATTTATTTCTACTACACGCTCCTAATTGTGCCCAGGTGACGGCGCAACTGCTATTGGCCAAGTACCGGGCAGTGGGTCGGTCCGCCTTGGGAAACAAGGAGGAGAAGCTGCAGCCACTATCGGTCGGGCGGTGGTGTCCGTCGTCGCCGATCTTACCGATTTGAACAGGGTGAGTTTCATTATGGGCTCAACGGGAGCGCCGCTGTCTTCATATATGTCAATAGCGAGACGTTTCTAACACGCTGGAATTCGCATCGCGCTATGCGGACACTATGGTGTTATCCAAGTGGGGAGATGTAACCTCCGGGTCGTGGTCTTGGTTCCATCATTATGTCGCGGCCATCTCAAACCTTGGATGGACCGCGTACTCTTCTGGGTGCGCTCACCGGAAACACCAATTACCCGCGAATAATGTGTCCCATCCAGCCCCCAGGATGTTGAACCCGAACAGATGCCTCAGGCTGCGGGCTCCACAGCCGTCGCGGATATCATCACGGGGATCGTCGACGCCGATAGCAGATTCGATTTGGAGGACAGGCAACTTATCCACCGCACCATGGACACGATGAAACTGGGGGCCCCCATGGACACAAGCACAATTCAAATGGCCAACCAGCCCACTATATCCGAAAGGGAGTGTTCATTTACCGTGACGGCCGCTAAGTGCGTACCACGTTGCTTGCCGCTCCTTCTGGCCACTGGCTGATGACATCAATCCACTAGAATCATGGATGGGGTTTTGACCATGCGCACAATCGGAGTCGGATTTCAACCTACGGAAGGCCCTGTACAAAGCAACGTCAATTCCGCAAGGTCAATTGGGCCTTTGCAACTGATGCGAAAAGGTGCACACATTTCCTTTTCTACATAAATCCTGCGGCATAAACTGATAGCCTCAAGAAACTGTCGACTTCACGGCAATCCAATCGCTCCTCGACGCGCATCGGGGATATATCGAGTGGAAGCTACAGAATAGCATTGGGGAGTACACCGAAAGCACCCTGCTGGATTAGGACCGCCATACCGCACAGGATGAAGCGAGGTGTAGGACGCAACGGTGATATGGACTGGCACTATTCATGCACCTTTTGTAATTGAACAATCAGTTTTCCTGGGTAATAGCGAACGCGTTGGACACATTTACACATCCATCGTTAGTAACTGCGTCTCTATGCGTCTGAGTAATGACTTGTTGTCCAAGCAGGTAGAGATGCGTCCTACTCATGTTGATCTTGCGCTGAAAACTTGTGAACCACGAACGCATTGGCACCAGGACCCGGAGACCCATCTTAATAAACCACTCGATCTCTCCATTATACTCTACTCACCTTGGCTGTAGGATCGGTCCTCGGCATGTGACGGGCGATTAGTTGGTCGCAAGGTGCGAAGCTTCCTAACACTTTTCGCAACATCCTTTCTCGAGTTGCTTGGCCAGTAGCTTTAGCCCCAGGATGCCTTTAACGACTCCAGTAATGCCCTCACTGAGAGCTTTCGAGCATGCATAGGTGTTCAGATATTGTGGGAGACCTGGGGGCCCGGTTCCGCTATGCAAAGCCCACCACCACCAGCGAATACTCCTTCCCCGCCCGGCTCTCGCCTTCTCTGTTGTTTGTTCTTAGGATTTCAAAAATCCGTTGTAAACCCAGAGGTTGTTGCCTGCATAGAAGTGTCATGACAGAACATCAGATCACGGTTCGCGGAATGAACTTTGGTCAAATCTTGAAATATGGACATTTATTGAGAACCTTCGTGCTGCTTCTAGTCTACCAGTACTCGCGTTTACCGGAACCAGGGCGGGGCTGGCGTCTACCCCTCGGCACACGCCAAGCGGAGGGTGGGATCACTGCGGGTGACCTGCATGCTACTGGACGCGACTTATAAACATTGAAGAACTGGAAAGCAGCAGCCATTTCTTGATTCGTTGATGTTGATTTACTTCACGCCACTGCTGTCGAAACACAAAACCACTGTTGATTTGAAGCTAACCCGTGGTTGTTCGGAGTGCGAGCTGCGTTGCACGCTCTTGGCTTGGACCACAAATGTATAATGGATTCGGCCCCCGGTACCCGTGAAGGAGTAGCGCTATTCTCTCCGCGGCCCCTCGCTCCCATAATTATTGGCAAACACCCGGACGCTATGCGATAGCATGGTCTACATATACAGGTTGGCACATCACCTATTGCAGCACATGTGAAAGCTCCAGTATGTATACGGCGGAGTCCATTCAAATCTAGGAGGGCGCGGGGGAGGGGTCCCAGAGGCTGACGGCGGTATGTGCCCGTTCGGTGCCTGCGACGGTTCCATACAAGCAGCTCTCGTACGACCCCAAGTTCAAACCCCTCCTGCTCCTTCGTGATGTCCCGAATTGTTAGGATTCAGGCTGATTCAATTATGTCGATTTGGTACCAGGTTGATACAATCGAGCAGAACATCACCCGCACATGCCCTCCGAATCCTACCGCTGGCGTGCAGTGGACAGCGGAATGGATAATCATGATGGCGATAAGCCTTGCGAACGGGTCCTGGGCCAATGTTGAGCCATAGGACTCCTATAGCTCAACGTTGACCGCCATCCATTTTGCTAAAGTCGTGCGTTTCGTGAACTCGATCGGCCTGATTCTGCGACAAGTAGGACTGGTGTATCGCCCGGGTACGCATGCGCCCCACTGACTTGATGAGAGACGATCTGGATGATACGCAAAAACCGGGGGCGAAATCAATGAGAACTGCTGCTGATTTTGTCATCAAAAACTAGTGCGGAGACACAGCGGATGGCGCACCTCTGCATTCCCCGCCTTCCCACGTTAGTATGCTTTAGAATTCCCGACGAGCTTCGATAGTGCATGAGCATCGTTCTCGCCATTTGGTGGTGTTCACTGTTCAAGTCATCGATAATGACATCATGTCAATTTGTGTGTGCAACACGTGGTGCTGGCCACGGCTGGGCCACGGGGTGCCGTGGTGATGCGATCGGTGGCTTCGCCCACTCCGTCTAGGGGACGGATTACAAGTATTCCATCGTAAGTTTTCATCATTGAAAAAACCTGTCCAGAGGCACAGTTGATGATACACAGCTTCAAGAACAACCAACACCGCGTCATCGAACGCCTCTATGCGCCCCCACATTCCAACATGATTACGCAGTAGCTTTCCATCGACAATGGGGCCTTGCCTCGGTGGCGATGGTTTCGGACACATGCTACGTGGAGAACCGTCATCGAGAGGGTCGCGTCATATGGGTGCAGGCGGGCCTTCATGCGTGACCATCGTATTGAGCGCCTGTCCATTGTCCTGGCCACGAATGGGACGGCTGAGGAGGCGCAGGCGGACAATATGAAGGTGATCCAGGCGGCGACAATGAGGAAAGGGTACGAGCGAAGCCGATTTCCCAGTTCTCTCTGGTGTGTGTAAGCACCCTGCGAGTCTTTCTTCAATTAAGGACCAGTAATGTCAAGCCAAATATACCACCTAGAAGAATCTTCCACATATTCGTTAGTGATGACCACGAGCACTCTCTACCGCGTCGGTAGGAAACATATGCTGCCTGACTTGATGAAGCATCTCGCGGAATGATTTGGATTTACAGATTCAAGCGGGGGGCGATATGGTACCGTGGCTTGTAAGCCAGCAGTTTCAGGAGGGTAGATTTGGGATGCTTAGTGGGCCCAGAGTTGTATGGATCCCGTGCCATCCCAATCGTGCAAACCTAGGCCCGTTTACCTGATACCGAGATATGCTAACATCCAGTCGTAGATAGGGTATGGATCAAAAGCACTGGAGGCGCTCAACATTTTTTATAGTGAGAAGCTGTACAATCTCGACCAAGTGTCGCGCGCAGAACCCGAGTACCCCAGTGAGTGCTACGCTATTCTGACGCTCTTGGAGATGGGATACTGAGTCATGCTATATCTAGACAACTGACCTTCTCACTAACACTCCAACAGTTCGGTCCGCCACAGCCGTGCCGCCCTTGCTTCAGCACTTATCAGAATGCTTGATTATCTTGGAGTATCATATGGCCTCACCTCACAATTGCCGAGGTCCGTGCCATCTCGCATTCCGTCCCATTTGCACCCAATGATGTTGACGGATTTCCGAAATGCGCAGGTTTCGCTCTGCTCTGTATTCGCCAGACAACCAGTAAGCCGACAGGCCAGGCGAGCATGCCTGCGTTATAGTTCGTGGTTTGGATAGCTCTGTCGGGGGTGAGCTCGAATGGCTGTGAGAGTTTGCCAAAGGTTGGTACCCCCTAACCCAATCCGAACGTGGTTCGCTAACCACGCCTCGTAGATTTTGGGCGACGGTTCATCTCTCTACCATCCTTCACATTCAGAGAGTTTGGCAGCACGATGGCTCTCAGCGTTCTCGAGGCAGTCAATTCTGGAGTAGGACGGTACGAGGAGGGTACTGCGGACCGTATGAGTATCGCTTGCATGAGTATCCCTTGCCCTTGGAGTTCAACAGCGGATGCTAGACCTGGCATCTTCCAAGCTGTCGAAATGCCCTTTCTCAAACGGCTCGAGTCCTACGCCAACAACATGCTCTGATTATCACGTCATTCTCGACCTCCTGCCCATAGTCGCGTCCCTTTATTTTCAAAAACGGCTTGGGCCCGAGGTCCTCCTGAGCGCCGTTCAAAACTCTATCTTATTAGCACTTAGCCTTCAAGGGAAGGCAATCGAGGACGTTGAGGTGAGTCGACACGAGTTTGATATGCGTCCAAATGAATGACTGTCTACGGACCGAATTCCAATTGCCTGTCAAGGTGATGAGAAAAATCAGCAAGCGTCTAGTCAGCACCCGGAAAGCCGCCATCAGCGCTACCCTGCCTGATCCCTGGCTTGCCACTTTGTCACGGGTCGGGCGGAGATATTAACGCAATGGAAGCCAATGGAAATGTCAGCGGAGGAAGAACTAAACGAGGCGGGTGACCGAGTGACTACAGCCCCACGAGAAAAACAAAGAGAGATGATTGACTCTCTTGACCTCAAAAAGTGGGTTCAATCATCCTGCCATCCCAGTGCGACGTGAACGCTAAACAGATTATCTGTGATGCGACAGATATGCCATCGACGATGCAGCTGTGGATTGGAGTGCGGCCGAAAGCCAGGTTGATTCCATCGGCCGGGGCTTGAGACGGTCAACCATCGTGAGCGTCAAGGCATCCGTCGACCAGAAGCGAAAAGCGGATACTGGCGATTTAGAGGTGAATAAAGATAAAAAGATGACGAGGAGAGGGAAGAAGGCGAAACAGTAAGGGTTATGGGGGGGGGTAGGGTGTAGATAGGGTTTTAGTCTAGGGTGTGAGTAGGGTGTGGGGAGTAGGGTGTGAGTAGGGTGTGAGTAGGGTGTGGGGGGTAGGGTGTGAGTAGGGTGTGAGTAGGGTGTGAGTAG
Source organism: Collybia sp. MG36 (assembly GCA_003313185.1). NCBI lineage: Eukaryota > Fungi > Basidiomycota > Agaricomycetes > Agaricales > Clitocybaceae > Collybia > Collybia sp. MG36. Next base: position 13,591 of record QGOG01001267.1, read on the forward strand.
GGTGTGGAGTAGGGTGTGGGGTAGGGTGTGGAGATTCCTAGGGGAAGTGTGGGTAGGGTATGGGTAGGGTGTGGGGTAGGGTGTGGAGATTCCTAGGGGAAGTGTGGGTAGGGTATGGGTAGGGTGTGGGTAGAGTGTGGAGATTCCTAGGGGGTAGGGTGGGGAAGACAGTGCAGGAGCAGGGTATGTGTGAGGTGCTAAGATTCCATGATTACCATATGGACATACTCCTGTACACCACAGGCTTGTGTGAGCTACCTGAGACAACAAGGGCAGAACTGACTGAGACTGTTTGAGAACATGTGGTTGAAGAATGAGATATATTCACTCATACAGAAGTACATTGTTTATTTCATGCATGCATTCACAAGTACTGAGTGTGAGAGCGCAACTCACCTCTACGAATTAGGCATGTTGGCGCTCACAAACCGTCTATGACGGTTTGCTGCGTGAGATGTTTGTTCACTGTTTGAAGCCAACATATCAATACTCACCGCTACATTGATTGACCATGCACGCCGTCCTAGACAGTTGGAGCGCAGGACACTCGCGTGCCGTCCTAGACGGCTGCTCTGTGGGACATTTACTGTTTGAAGCAAACATGAAGGTGTTCACTGCTACTCGATACTCCTGTGCGATCTTGGACATAGGGTTATAGGGACCCGTAGGGCTGGAGTAGGGTTTTGAAGTAGGGTGGACCACCAACT
>QGOG01001276.1:0-37749 GCA_003313185.1 Collybia sp. MG36
AACATCCATGCCAGCTTTCTCCAATTCTGCATCCAATGGGCTAGCATCGGTACATCCTCTCACCACTACACCCCCCTCCACTTACATGTTCGGCAGCGCTATTATACTACGATTTTACCCTTACCTTTCCCATGGAGTGCAAATACATGTGGGGTGCCCGTTTCCGCCTCTCCACCGCCCTCTACATTTGCTGCCGCTACGCTCTCGTTGCCAACGTCGTCTACCTCCTCACCATCTCCGGCAGGCTTGAAAAAGGGGTGAGTCGCGTCCCATTCCCCCATGCGCACCTGCTGATGTACCCAGTAAGTCTGGTTTTGCTCGATCGCCATGTGGCTGATCCGCGTAGCTGCGATGCTGGATATAAGGTTAGCGGCGCTCTCAGTGTACTCGGCCGCGCAGCAGTCATTAGTGAGTCCGCCAACGTATTCCATGGCCCGCCCATATGAACATCGCGCGTAGTTGTGTGGAGCGCCAGGACCTACGCCGTGTTTGCGAAAAGCCGCATTGTCATGGTTTATTTCATCCTCCTCGGCCTCGCATGCATCATCCTTGATATCGTGCGCCCTATTGAATTCTCCCCCTCGCCACGCACGAATAACAGCCCGCAGATCCACGTTCCTTTCCTGAGTTGCAAATCCAATTCCACTATTCCTCTGTAAGTTCTCAGCCCCATTTTGACCCCTTTCTGACCCACATATAGTAGTAAGCACCCGCACTGTTCTTGTTAGTAGGCTAACCCCTCGCAGTCGGCGGCCTCCTCTCGATCCTCATGTGCATCTTTGAGTTTTCGTCCGCCGGCCTCACTACCCTCCGTAGCGTGCAGACCATCCAGGCCACTGGATCCTGGTCCGACCAAAAATCGAGTTTCCTCTATCTCATCCTCGAACAAGGTGAGTAAACATATTTCTGACGCGTGTCGGCACGGGGCTGACGGCTGACGGATGCAGGTGTAATATATTTCGGGTATGTTGTTCCTTTGATCGGAATGCGCGCGATCTGACGGCAACAGCGCGGTATCAATATTCACCCTTGCGTCACTTATCCTTGATGTGGTCAGTGCCCTTCCTCATCCGATTTTTTTCATAGCAGCTCAAACCGCCCTTGATTCCCGATAGAAAATACCGGTAAGGATTCTGCCCACACCTAACTGGTGACTTGCCCGTTGAACTAACCATATCCACAGGGCGGATTCATCCAGCGCCTCCTCAACGCGCTCACTCTCCCGTGTGTTCCCATCCATATCAGGCCTTGACACCGACACTTACACACCCACAGCCTCTCCGGCCTCCTCACCGCCCGCTTCCTCCTCCACCTCCGCAAGTGGGAGGCCGCGCAATCCCAGCACGTCGAAACACAAGCACAAACGATGCAGTTCCACCGCCCGCGCACCATGGGTACCGTCGGCTCGGTGGTGGCCGAGTTCGGGGAGGATCCGGTGCGCCGCGTGCGGTATGAACGGGAAGAAGGTAGGGGTCATGCGGTGGCTGTGTGAAGATTGGTACGGCCATATCTCCATCAGTGGTGAGTTTGAAGGGCGCGGGGGGCGACGGGGTGTCTTATTTTACGGCGCGTTTGTATGGACGGCTTATTATAGATAATTTATCGCATTCAGCTTCGAGTGACGGAGACCTGCGAGGCCTATGTTTCAGTAATCGTATCCCTTGGACGGATCCACGACCGTTACCAGTGCTCTATTGCCCTCTTCGCGAGTTTTCCCTGACTTCAGCTACCAATCATGGATGGTCAATGACGAATGGCCCCAGTTGGGGGGATGGCGGAAGCCGGCAGATACGGCGGTATCACATTCCTCGGAATCGCATTCCCACATGTAGGTTTTCGGCCAAACGCCGCTCGGGCAGGGGTATGTACTTCTCGTCTTCGATGTGTCTTCTTTGCGTCCAACATTAATACGTTGCCCTTGCAGCTTCGGGGAAACCAATAATCAAGAAGAGCTCAAATTTGCAATCGATAACTCAGCTGCAAGATCACGATCGGGTTGAATTCTCCGCCATGCTGCCGTTCGAATGCCGGAGAGCTATGAGCTGTACTGCAAGGCTTGTGCATGTTTCAACAGCCGTAGTCGACCCGAGAGACATCAATCCGTAAACATTTTACTCTGCTTGTGGGTTGCTCCTACTACCAGTCGAATACGGACGGCCTATGGCGGCATCACACTATCTAAAATCCCATTCCCACATGCGGGTTTTTGGTCAAACGCCGCTCGAGCGGGGTCAAGCTCAACGCATGTGCTTCTTGTCCTTGATGCGCTCCCTTTGCGTATAAGAATACATCGCCCTTGCGGCCTCGGAGGGGCCGCGTGGAGTTCATAATCGACAACCCAGCTGCAAGATCGCAATCGGGTTGAACCCGCCGGTGAACCCCCCTTCGGCCTCAGGATCAAAGTGTATAGTCCAAGACAATGTGGTTCTTCGGCCGCCGCTGTCTCGGGGGCATCCCATGAGCTTCAAGGTGACCACCTGCTCCCACAACATTGGCCGCACTAACCCCGTTCATCCGGCTCATTCGCTCACTTTGCTAGGCCGCACCTTTGCTCGCCCTCGTCAGCCTCATCTCCGCCGGTCTAGTGCGGATCCCGGGCCAGGCTCGGAACACGCAGCGCTTCTCAGGTCTTTTAATATGCATGGGCGCGGAACTGGAAGCGCGAGCGGTGTCCGCGGGAACGCAGCGGAGAAAGATTCATGCGGGTGCGAAGCGGTAGCGGAAGGGCTTAGGAGGAGTAGGATAAGCCATGGGGTGGAACGGGTATCGATTCGTGGCGGGGCCTGGCACTGCATGGGAGCGCAGGCTGAGAGTAGAAGTGATTCAAAACGCAACAGACGCCACTCAATCGCGACATTGATCATAATTGTTCCCAACAAGGCTGATGGATATGTGCTGTAGAATCTAGACTGGTGCGACGTGCGTGATTGATCTCTCCAACAATTTAGGCGCTGGTTTTTGGTCGGATTGTCGGAATTGACCCCCAACCCGAGCAGCTCGCTTCCATGCATGGCTAAGTCTGGGGTTCCGCTGAATCTGAGATACGTGTTTTGTGATGGTAGTTGCGATCACCAGTCCTCCAGGTCGGCGAACACTTCCCGGACATTCCAAGATGGCCGAACTTGACACCAGTACATTCTTCTCCCTCGCCCAGTCCATATTCGTATTGGCGAAACGACTCAGCCACCAGACAGGGGAGTGATGAACGTGATGGGAGTATCCCGCGTGTCCCGGGCCCGGTAGGTTTCCCGATTCTGGAGAGTCTTTGGATAGATATACCCCCTACTGGATGCTCAACACATAAGTGTCGGCCGATATTATGATACGTATCCGGTATATGATGTGACCTTCCCGACGATCTGCAATCACATCTGCAATTACTTACATCAAACCGCTCCAAATCCATGTACAACAGTACCAGTACTCCGCATGCGCCTAGTTGACTAGTTAACTGTTCCATTAGCTCCTCTATGTGACGTGATCAGGCATCTCACTCTTGATCAAAATACATCCGAACATCCAGTGGCCTCTGGTTTTTTTTTTCAAGTCCTGTTTATTCTCCTCTGGGGCGGAGGTGCTGGGGATAAGTGCACAAAGCGGCGCAGGTTAATAATACACTCGAGACTGTAGTTGTGTGAGGACAGGACCGCTCGCGTCAATGTCGGAAGGCGCGCTGGCAAAGAGGGCGGCCAAACACTCGTCGTGCATGTGTGCGTCAGTGCCGGCTCTCAAATTTGCGGGGTGATCCGCGAGGGGTCGTAGTATTCCAGCCTACCGAGACTAAGAGGCCGTGGCCCGGTCACTCGGGGCGGAAAGAAAGGCAGAAGGGGTTCGGAAATTCCACCGCACGCTTGGTCGTTTCATAGATTCTGGATTTAAATTCTGCAGTGGAGGGACGACGCATTAAATTGAATTGAATGCCTCCATAAGCCTGAGGGCGGGGTCACTGGAGGTCATCCCCGCCGCGTCCCCGATCTAGGATAGATTGGGGGGCATCAATCACTGGTCTCTACACTCAGTGGGTGTATGGCTCAGTCAATCCTACTTTAGTACTCACAACAATGATTCACCCCCCACATAAGTATCCTTATCGGCTGCCACGGCGATAGGGCGGTAATCACTTGAATGCATCACGAGCGTGGAGCTGAGTTTCCCTGAGCGGGTGGCGGAGCATCGCTAATAAATATATTTTCCCCCAGCAATAAAAATACCGTACCAACAGAAGGGGATATGCGAAGAGGGAATGGCAAGGTATTGAGCTCCCAACTGACAAAGCCCGGTGTTCGGCATATTGTGGTCAAAGAACAGAGGTCGTAGAAGCCGATCTTGTGTCTTCATAGATGGTGGAACTATGCCACGTTCCCAGCATCACGCGACAACAACCAGGTATTGATCTCCATCTGTCAGAGGCACGCCTGCACCGCTGAACTGACATGGGCGCCGAAGCCTCTCCGCTGACGCCGATAGTAGGACCAATGCACCTCACGATAACCCAACCGGTTTGATTCCACGGTTACAAGAGCACGGCCCCCAATATGTACTTGGGTGGTGACTGGATAATGCTGTACCCCATCAGAAGCAACGCCGGCGTCCAGCTAGCCCGACGGACGCTTTTCCCAGTTGTGCAGACCTGGTATGGATTGTTACCAATTGATGGTTCGGCGCTCAACTCCCCACATCAACGGTATCGCAAGGTGTGAATCAAATAAATGCATTGAATTTCTCAGAGAGAATACCGGTGTCGTACCATGAGGAAATGGAAACTTTCGCCGCCTGGGTGCTACCTGCTCAGCCTTAGCATCAAGTTTTAGAGTAGAAGGATCAAAAAATTGTCGTTGTCAAACCGTAATACAGGATCGTTGTTTTGCAGTTACTGCTCACTGACAAAGACCGCAGCCATACCCATCCCTGAACCCATACACATACTCGTGACGAAAATCTTCTTTTCATACTGCCTCGCAATATTGAGCCCGGTTACAATTTGGCGTGCCCCAGCTAACGACATGAATCAGTCTCCGGCGAGGAAATTGCGGGCGCAAGACATACTGCAACCAAGAGGGTGACCTATCGCGATTGCGCCACCGTGCAGGTTAACTTTTTCAAATGGAATGCCCAGAGATTGTATAGAATAGACAGCCTGCGAAGCGAATGCCTCGTTGATTTCGTAAAAGTCAACGTCGTCCTTCGAGAGTCCCGTCTTCTGGAGGACGCGTGGAATTGCATAAGCGGGTCCGATTCCCATCACACGCGGTGAAACACCAATGGTCGCAGCCGTAACAAATTTTCCAATAATTGGAAGACCTAACCTGAGAGCAACAGACCTACGCGCAAGAAGGATTGCCGCCGCGCCATCGGAGATTTGTGATGCATTTCCTGCTCCAAGAATAATGTGAGAAATTCTGTGCAGTATAGTTGTGAACTTGCCGGCATGGGTTGAGCCATTTTTAACAAACGCAGGTTTGAGCTTTGATAAAGTCTCAGCGGTAACACCTGCTCTGATCCCGTCGTCAGCATCGACCACGATCTCTCGTATTTTATCTGTCTTTGGATCGACAATTTTGGTCTTAATTGAAATAATTTCCGGTTTGAATTTCCCAGCTGCCTGGGCAGCATCCGCCTTTTGGAATGACAGAGCAGCAAATATGTCCTGAGCTTCACGGGAGATTCCATAATCATTTGCGACATTCTCGGACGTAATTCCCATCGGAATCAGACAATCGGCTGCTTCCTGAGTGGAAAGAACATTGGGTGAGAGATCTTGTACTCCCGGTCGCGAACCACCAAATGTCATGGATTCTGACCCCGCGCCTATCACCACGGCCAGTGAGGAGCCCGACATTAACGGATGGGATATGGCAGAAACCTACCAATTCCAATGTCGATCTGGCCAACTGAAATCTCGTTGGCAATTTGATGAACAGCGGAGAGACCCGAGGAACACTGTCGATTCAATGTGTTGAGAGATGTGGTGTTTGGGATCCCGGCATGGAGCGCTGCCATACGAGCCGCACTCGCACCCCCACTTGCGGGCAGGACATTTCCGACAGCGATATCTTCAATCAATGTTGGATCCAGATTAACGTGTTGATACACAGCTCGGAGGACCTGCGACAGAATGAAGTCCGGCTTGGTGTCCTTGAAACCGCCCTTCTTTGCCTGCCAATCATTTGTAAGAATATTCTGGACCCCGCTCTGTCGACGAACCTTTGTGATAGCAGAACGAACGGCAGCGACGATGACGACGTCGTTATCGCCCCTTTCGAGCACACGGGTTCGAGCAGGAGATGTCGGCATGCTAGAAGCTATTGGCGATACCCAGGAGTTGCTTGTTGTTGGAAGACCAAGCACTCCGCGAGGATTCTCATGACAATTCACTTGAACTTTTGATCCAGTGAGTTTACAAAGGAGGAGTGACCGGCTGACCGGCTATGCGAATGCCGGTGTACCCACAACCGTTCTATTTTATTGTAAATGCCTTGTGCTGTATTTTTTGTTCCTATGGAAGTGGTAACATAAGATTTTCTATATTTCAAGTTAGAGTTATCGCTGTCGTAATCGCAGGCATCCGAGTCCACTCATCGGGTCCGGTCAGGAGGCTCTACGACCTCCGATTATTCTTTTCCCGTCAGTTAGTGTGGCGTTTCTAATTCAAAGCCACTGAAAATCCTAATCGCCTTTCAAAGCACCTCCCGCCGTTCGGTATGGCCCCCATATCATTAGCATACGCAGTTGAATCTCTCGCTTCGGATCATGGGTGTCCGCTGTACTCCAAATGATGCTCATAATCGTTTGCACCACCCACCCGAGTCCATCTTCGCAGTCGAGCATTCCGCAGAGGTTTCATGCGGGTCAAAATTGGTTTCTGGGTGAGTCATTGAAACCGAACCTTCAAACGATATGTACGCCAGAGGCGAATACCATCCATTCCAAAACGCGCAACAGTGGCGAATTTTCGCGACGCAGACTCCACATTCATTGATCCTCGATAGGATTTGATTGCCGACCCACCACACTCGTAGACTTGCGGTTGCTTATATGTACCAAAAATACATCTCATATCTCAGACTTCCACAATCACCGCGGAAATTTTTACGATTTCTTCTTTTGACCCGAAAGGCGTGTGGAATGGATGGGGTGGCCAGGAAGTGTACGTTATCTAGTCAAATCAATAATCCGTTGTATTGATTTCACAGATACAGAATTTACGGTAATTTTGCACCACTAGTCAGTCCAGGTACAGCATTCGCCGACATCGAGCATTGTCCCATCCCCGTCTCATCCGCAGCCCAGAACAACCGGAATAATCGGCTTCCGTAATCTACCTCGCGAACTTGCAAAACGTTGTCAAGAACCTACTAGCGAAATTTGCGCCAAGACACCGCTCGCCAACCTATGAGCCACATTGCTTTCATGGTACGATGGGCCGCTGGTTTTATTTACCCAACCGAAACCCCGAATAGAATGGGCGTCTCAACCGATGTCTACCAGCTTTGCTACGGCCCTTGCTGTGTTCGGGTAATGTGGGCGCATAAACAAGCGTTTAACAGACCACGTTCGTGGTTAGTGTCCCATCCGTCCCTGTCGCAAAGCTGAGTTAATTACCCCACGCCAGCCAAGACCCATCACCGGGTCCGCCACCCGCGTTGTATGATCTCATGATGCTTTCAGGCCTCCATCCAAGCGTTGTAACAGGAAGAATAGATATGCCCTTCAGCACTGTGGGGAAGCTCAAGGCACGATGGGTGGTCCATGTCAACCGTGTGTGCAGTGGGCTGATATTTCCTCTCTTCATGAATGTCACCTGTAACCTTAACTCAACCACGCATCTCATTACCCACAGAAATCTTACACGCGTAGTGAGTGGCGTAAGCTTCAGCGGATGACGCATATGCACGGTCGAGCGGAACCTGCCAACCGAGGTAAGGCTTTTTGCCTGGCGACTCTACTGACGAAGCCGACCGGCATCATGAAATCCTAGACAATTTTGACCGCCGGGTGCTATAACATGGGAGATAAGGTGCTGCCACTTCCTCCTGACATCAAATTTGATGGATAATCTTCCTTCATCGTCGGTGGCTTCCTGGTTTGGTTTCTACCGCGAGGTCTCGCTCAAACATTCAGACGCGATCCCATCTTGGATTTCGAGGGTCCTAGGAGACAAACCGTCCTTGACAAACGGGCTGCCTATGATATTACCCGTTCTAAATTTATAGCCTGCCCCCATACCCTGTTCCCGGGCACGATCTTGCTAAACTGAACCACAAAAACCGTTGGCATTTACGCAGTTATTGATTGTTGATCAGGTGTCCCTTTAAGACCGAGAGATGGGTGAGGCACTTCGACTTGATTGTCACTGATCGGGTCGCAGACTGATTTGGAATGTTGGTCAGCCCCAGAAATCCCCCAATCCACTCGCAAGTTCTCTCACCACATATACGACACAAACCTTGTTTCGAATCACTGGGGGCTCGGCCATCGGCTTCGCATGTCACATTTGTCTGGAATTCTCCGACGAGAGCTCCCGTAGGCACAGGCGGTACCGCCCATCCCCAATACTCCCCGTATGCGGATTCCACCGTTGGGGCCGCTGATGCCATCGTGGACAACATCAAGGTATACATACTGTATCAGGGAACGATTCAACGTAAGAGCTGACGCGCTGACGGCGCCCATCACATGTCATTATCAAGGCGCTGGTCTATTATTATCCAGACATGATGTCCGGGCTCTTTTTATTCCTAAATAACAGCAGAACACAAATGGTGCTTCTTGGGGAAAATTGAAATGGCTCATGTGCAGCCGCGAGGACCACGAGGAGCAGACGGCTGGCCTTTTCCACCGCAAGCAGTGTAAACCGTGGAATGGAATTCGAACCAATTCCAATACGAATAGTTACTGTAGCCGCCGGCCTAACCGGCAACGACGAATCTCCGGAATCAAGACGACAGTCTCCTACATGCTGTCAATTACAGCTGTCCAGATAGGCCATGGATATGGGAGCTGTTTTGGCGGTGTCTGTTGCTATAATTTTCGCTGTTGAATTGTAGCAATTCCTCGCGGCTACCATGGGCTGTAGCTGATTCATATTAGATCCCTCTTTGAGATGCTGTAAACATTCTAGCCCTCGGATGTTGGCTTCTTTTTGATTTCATGTGCTTGTGGGTCTTGTGTTCCGCATCTATTGTCGGGTCAATTGGTCGGCGGATCAAACGGTCCAATCAGCTTCGATCAAGCCATCGCGATCAGTAAGAACCATATGTACCCATGATGAAGGCGCTTTGCTGAATGGTTCCAGAAGACGCCACCTTAAGAGCATAAGATACATCATACGGTATAGCGGCAAGAAAACAAGATACATGAGAGCACCACAGTTCAACTGATGGCGGAGGGACGTTCTGATGAATACACAGCCTGTGTCAAGGGGGAACGCCACAATATATAAGAGGGAGGGAGAGATAAAAAGATGAAGTCCCAAGCGAAAACGAGGAATTACGCGAAAGCAAGGCACAGCAGACCAAAACGTAATACAGAATAAATTCAAATAACGGGGGGGAGGCTCAAAAGTATACAATAGACTTTTTTCGCGGGTGATGCAAATTCATGCTGTCGACTCGCGAGCGTTCGGGGTATCTCTCGTCTCCTGCTGGGAGGTAAGCTGTGAACGGGGCGCCGGAGGGCTGGGTTGACGACCGTGGGGATTCGGCTCAAGAGTCCTTCTCGCGATTGGTGGTGGGGGCATGCGGTGGCTCCCTGAATCGCTGTGCCATGTTTGAAGCCCTGGGAGAGTTGTCGATGGATATTCCCTCCTCGGCTCTTGAGTAGACGAAGACAGTGGTGCAATCGAGGGGTGGCTATAGTGATATGGTGGGGAAATAGGCGGGAGCTGAGCTGGTGGCGTTCTCCCTCTAATAGAGACGCCAGGAATTGGGCCACGTCTATGTGGAAATTGCTCTGGCCTCGGGCGGGAGTGTGTCCGTTCAAATAAGCCGCACTTGTTGCAAAGCTGGAATGCCATGAATACCCAATGATTTTGTAAATAAAACGACCGACTAACCACTTTGCCTGGACTGAGATTTGATCTCCTCCAAGTTGATGTGTCGGTTGTGGAGCAATTAAAACAACGGCGACGAACACGATCGCTAAGTTTTGTCGCAGCATCATCAGTGTAACAAATGGTGCCGTTGGGTTGACCAGGCAGCGGGTATGAGTGATTTCCATACTCCCGGGCTTGTTGACTAGTAGGGGGATGAGTCATGGGGGGCGGCAAGTGGGGGGGAAGCCCCGGCGGATTGTTGTACGGCGAGTGGGTTTGGCTTTCGTTGGACTCGTACCGATGCTGCTCTGAAAATTGTGAAGGATTGTACATGTACCCATGATGGCCATCCCTCGCAAAACGCGAGTCCTGCTGATAGTGACGAGACTGTTGTATCTCAGGGTGATACGGTGCGGAGTAAAAGGGGGCTGATTGTGTGGAGCGGTGAGGTGGGCTCTGTCTGGTAGGAGGTGTGGATACCGAGGAGCGATCCAGGGAGCCAACTGATGGTGAAGGAGAATGGGTGAGAGTGGCGATTGGGGGTGGTGAGAGCCGACGATGGGAATGCTCATATGGGTGGTGACGATGTCTAGAAGGAAGAACGATGAAGACAAAAATAAAGAGTAGATTGAGCGCAACCTACGTGGTCATTGGCTCGACTCTGTGAGGCATTGAGGATTGGTGAGGAGGGAAAGAATTTGTTGTGTTGTCGACGTTATGAGGAGGGAGGGTAGCGAAAGAAGAAAGATTATTTCCCTTCTTATCAAAATCAAATGTGATGGAAACCAAGATGGCAGATCAGGGTCATGATGGAATGAAAGTATTAAGAATTACTAACCGAATTTTGGTCGATGAGAGCAGGGTCCACAACCGCGTCAGAGGGGCGGGTTTTTGTGGCGTCTGGGGTTACTTCCCGCTCGCCGGTTGGTGGAGTGGAGTGTTGTGAATGAGTAGACGCGTCGGACAAGAGGTCAGTAGGCGATCTGGGGCCTTTGTCGGAACAAGGGGGATCCTTTTCACCGTCCTGAGAGTTCCTGTCGATGATGGGGTGTCAAATGCAAGACTGGTGCGGATGATTGGAGACTTTTTAAAGAGAAAGTATGAACTGACCAGCCAAACATGGGCATTTTGAAGTGCTGTGCGATGTGATGATGTTGATGGGAGAACGGCTGAAAGAACCCTATAGGACATTCAGCGCTTTCAGAAGCCGTCCAACTATCAAAACAGCAAGAAAAGAAATAAAAGGGATAAACTACCAGATCAATAAAGTAGCGAATCCGAGTCGAATTCTCAGGTTTGGTCCCACTCACATTCAAGCTCCGACCATGGCGGTTCAGCCGTTTCAATCGCCGAACCAGACACCGCATCTCCGCGACCCGCGCCGTGGCGCCTATGTATCGAAACAAGTCTTATTTTCGAGTCCCCCTCGGATCACCGGCCATCACACTGTCCGGATTTGGGTTCCTAAACTCCCAGTCCCTCAAAACCTGCCTCAGTCCAGATTGTTGTTTGCACAAATCTCACACAGCTTCTCCTTTCAGTTACACTGCTTCGCATTGGTTGACATTGAACCACATAACTATCCATCTAGTTGTTCAACCCAAACCGCGGCGAACCAAGTGGATCACCGCAATTGCCGCAAACACCGTTTAGTGCCATGTTCACATTCACTCCTTTTGCCGATCCACTTGACCTCATCTCCCACCTTATCACGACGACCCTGCACATCAAAACTACCCCCTCGATGTGATGACCACATCTCGATCTCGATTTCTATATTCGTCCTGAATCCTGATGTTGTTTGCTCGAACCGAAACATCATCAAAATCCATCACCCGTACCCAAATATATACCTCGAACTCACACTGCACCGTGCATTCTAACCTTGGTTGAACTTGTTGACACTTGGCTCAGACCTCAATACTCCAAATAGATCTCCCTCAGGCCTGACCTGACGGCGCAAACGACTGGCCTCCACACTCGTGAAAAAATATGGTCCACCCATCAAACCCTCCGCTGATGATCCAGGACCCCCATCTTCGTTGACCTGGCGCAATCAGACTATCAACGTCCAAGCAAGATCTTCCATCGGTATTTCATTATCTTTTCTTTCTTTCCGTTGCAGACTCTGATCCCACGATCGGGAGTAATGATACACCTCATCATAATTGTGACCTAGTACGTGCGAGGACTCATTCGCGTCAACAACAGGCAGTGAAAGATATCAATAATTGATCTCCGCTCGGGTATGCATTCACTGCATGTCTCCACCATGAGACCGCCCAAAAAATTATGGGCGTACGCCTTGGCATTTTAGATATCCTAGTATTACGGTGGTACCGTGAGGCATAGCTTTCTCAAATTGGTATCCCATAACCCACTCGAGTACGTTAGCATGGGTTCTACCCACATGCTGTGTCTCCTCGTTTCTTGCGCCACTCTCCTGGGTCTTCTTTCTGGCCTTCCTCCATCAGGCAGAATACCGCCATGGTTTCCAGAAATAAGAACTTATCAAACCTTCTCCCCTTCAGCACGATGCGCAGTCCCAGCACATTCTCAGCTCTCTTGACCATCCTCCAACCGCTTCGGTAATTATGGACAGAGCGGTTGACCATGGCGACTAGAATACATCAAGAAACCTACCTCCCCCCATGGGCCTACTTGATCCCATAGCAAAGCAGATCAAAACTCGCACAAATTCATAGAGCACAAGGTAAGCTTATTTTATTTACGAAAAACAGTATGAGTAATATCTCATGTCTCGAATCAGGTAATTTCTCGTCGCATCCACACTTCTTGCGGATGCCAATTACCATTATCCATCATCTCACAGAGATCTAAGGTATTCAATCTTGAAACCGCCGGTTCAATCCCTCAGCCTAATCCGTGAACAAACTAGTTTGACCTCGTTTTTAATTGTCCCAAACTTTCGCGTATTTGGGAAAAGAAATTCCTTTTGGTTGCATCCATCAGATGTATATCTGATATCGGGGCATCGGATGAATCAAAGAACAGACAACATATCTGGAACCCGCTAGTGTTTCAATCACCTCGCGGGCGTATTGATACATCAGCCATCACAAACTCCAGCTCAGTCAGCCTCTCAATGAACGACGACGGGAACCAAAGGATGTCCACAACATGTGTCTCCAGGTCTCGACGGCAGCGGTGCCATGTCTATTTCGGCATGTGGTTCAGATCACTCCAGAGCAAAGATGACGGTATCGGTCTGGGGCCCATAATCCGATTCATCCAGGGTCCAGCCCAAAATGAAAGGCGTCTTCAAGGTGTGAGAGCCTCCGTCGTGCACGGTGGTTCTCGCATCTGTTTATTTCTGCAAAGGTTTGACAATGACAAGCCCGGGACAGCCATAGCATCCAGAATCGAGTCACCCCTTATTTTAACACAAAATGCGAGGGACAATACCCGGCGAGCGGTGAAATCCGTAAAGCGCTGGCGTGCCGCGGGTCATTCGAGAAAAATAGACAGAAAATTATTCTTTGATTCATTCTTGGTTATTCCGTGGCGCATACTTACCCTTCTGCACCGTAACCCGCTAATGATCCATAATCCTTGTCACCGCACGAAACAGTACGATTGCTACGGGAGTGGTCCGTCAATCCCCCTGTTTGGATCTCGCCTGATTATCGCTGGGCTCAGGTGAGATTTAAAGGCCACACAACAGTGATATTACGTTGAAATTGATTAGTTTCATTGTCAGACTACGAACAGAAGAGGATCTAGCCGCACGGAGAAATTTCACAACCGCCCCAATGGCGCACCCGCCAGTCCGTCTTGTCAATTTGGGGTGAGTTCATACCGTTGATGACTTGCACGACTTGAACCGCCGATTTGAACCAGACAATATTACTACCATCGATCTTCCCTGGTGCGCCGGGCTACCTTGTAGATTTGCAGATTGTGATCATGATTTCATGGATTTAAAGCGAGCAGGAAAATCTATGCGATTGGCTGACGCCATCTGAAACTCCTCACCTACTACCAGAAGAAACACCTCAATCAGAAGGACCAGACGCTGAGGAACCACCAAACGACGAACCTTGCGCGGCCTTACTTGATTATCAAGGCCCAGCGCTCGACACGCGCCTCGCAGGGGTGCCTGCCTACTCCTACTCGACTATTACCACTCAGGCAACATTCCGGCTCTGTTCCAGCATGATGGCCACGCCCTACACCAAGCTTGGCGGACGGGCCCGGATCGCTGAGAGCATGGCTTCTAAACCAATCACTCGTCCAAGACAGGTCATATGTGCTCAGAGCGCAGTGGATGCGACAATGCCGGGAGTCTAGGTAAACCACGCACGCTTCTCATCTTCTCCAATGTGGCCAAGCGTACCCACATAGTTAGCTTCTCGGGACCGTTCCCAGCCGTACTGTACGAAGCCAGCTGCCCTAAACCTAACACAAACATGAACGTCCATATTATTATGCACTCTCCGTCATGCTAGGCTTGCTCGTAGGGTTCTCCTTGAGTCGGGAATTAGTTGTGTAGATAAATATCGTCCACTCCCACGTCAGGAACGTTTAGGAGTGTGCTATTGTTTGTCATCAGAACCTTGTGTATCGGATTCCTTCGCTACCTTTATTCCGCTATCCAATCTCATCAGCGGGATGTCATCGACACCGTGGATGAAGAAACAGTATTCCGTGCCATCGGATCGTATTTCCTCACCTCAATCGCAAGCATCCCAACCGAAAAATAAGGGAGGAAAAGGAAAATCACAGCCCCCGCAAGCTCCGAAAAGCGCCCGGGTTCGACAGCTCGAGTCGCTAGTTAATGCACTCCAGAAATATACAGGAGCCGATAAAGACCCACTGGGTGGTTGTTTTTGTCAAGGTAAACTATTAGACCACCGTATACGTAAGTTTGACGGTTTCATTCCCATCCAGCGCGCGAGCATTCACTTTCAGTATATACACCCATCTGCCGCGTTTGTGGCTTGATACTTTGCTCGGTCAATTTGCCACAATATTTGTGCCCCCATTGTTCCACTGCTCTTATTACGGAGCCCATCCGGGGTGCATTGATCGACCGGCTCGACCGCCAGATAGGTGATCAACTCGCCAAGGAAGAGAGCGATAGACAACACGCCAGAGAAGAGGCTCGGAAGGCGGCAGGAGCTTTCCCTAGCCTTTCAGGTGCCTCTACCCCCACGGGAAGGTCCACCCCAGCTGCACAGCCCCCATCCAACCAGACGCATAAGATAGTTTCCCTCAATTCCAAGACAAAGAAAGTTACTGTTTCTACCTATGGGACGCCTTCCGCTTCCCCTCAGGCATCGTCTCGAGCCGGGAGTGATACCGAGGAGCCAACTCGGGTGCCTCCTCCCCCACCTGAAGTTGGCCTCATCACCAAGCGCCCAACTCGAGTTTGGGAGAACCTAAAGGATAGCACGGTGGTCTCCAGTCCCCCCAACAACCATGAGCACAGTAAAACAGGAGGGCGAAGAGCGGCGAAGGCGAAAGCAAAATAAAGGTGAAAATCAGCTGCGTGCTGCAGGCACGGAGCCGCCGAGTGCAAGCACACCGAACCTACCAGAAACATTGGTAATCACCCAAAACTGTATTCCATAAATCGATTAGGTATTCGACCCGATACATTGGTAGTCAGATGTATGAAATATGGCAATGCCTATACAGAGGAGTGAGACAAATGGTTCAAACTCTGTTGCACGACAGCCAGCGTCAGCTCCCCGCATCCTAGACGGTGCTGTGCCATCGTTATGCCACGTTCGACGTTTTGGAGGTGTAGCTCGGCGGGTGAAGGCTGCACGGGAACTGCTGATCCAGCCTGATGTCCATCTAAGCATTGATATTCACTAAGAAGCCCATGGGGATTAATTCGTTGAGGTATACCTAGCACCCGCGCGTCAGGACCAGACCAAGGTAACAAATTCATTGGTATCAATGGCGTGGAAAGTTCCATTGAAGCTTCCCCATCACTATCATCTA
Source organism: Collybia sp. MG36 (assembly GCA_003313185.1). Lineage (NCBI taxonomy): Eukaryota > Fungi > Basidiomycota > Agaricomycetes > Agaricales > Clitocybaceae > Collybia > Collybia sp. MG36. Next base: position 16,007 of record QGOG01001276.1, read on the forward strand.
GGAATGTGGTGGAATGTCCGGCGGTTTCCTATTTTACAAAGCTTTCAGTGGAGGTGGTTCGGTCAGGTTCGTGCGGTAACTCACTTGCCCGCATCCATCAGCAGAGAACTGATGGGTTCTTGACATCCCGTCAGTGAAATGTTGGTCTCGAATGATGCCACTATTTCCGGCGATGCTTTCTCCTTGCGTACTATGTTCTGATGCAGGCAAACTAGTTCGTAAATCGCTTCAATTCATTAGCCCGGGCCAAACGTGGAAAGCAAAGACATACAAGGTGGCCGAGTGGGTATCTCTGACGCTAGCAACCGGCACCTTCCCATTTGTCAACTGTTGAACATAGAACCGTGCAAGGTTACGAGTCTCAAACCCCCGCTGCTCGAGAATGCGAAAATTTTTTACTCGCTCCTTCGTGAATAAATCCACATGAGATGCTAAATCCTCTATTTGACGACTGAGGTGCTTGATTGGATGCAAATCATCGCCCTGGTCGATTGGGCCAATGTCCTTGAGCAAGGATGTCGATGCACGTGGAGTAGACATGGGCGAGAGTGATACATCTGATGCCAAAGCATCAGATGAAACCACGCGCGGAAGAAGCGATTTCTGAATATGGCACAGGCCAGATGACCCTTCTGTAAAATGTTCCGTTCCCTCCATGGTATTTCGCAGACTTGCATCACAGGCATTTGATCCAGATTGTGCCGCACGAGCATCTTCAAGCTAAAAATAATGGCAATGAACAAAATGAGAAGATTCAGATTACTTCAAACGCTTCACCTGCTGACTCAACACTTTGATCTCCACTTCCAGCTGCGTATGGCTGGAAGCATTTCTGTTGAGAAGAGATATTATTTCATTTGGGGATGAATTTTCGTTTACGGTTGTATCACACCCCATTGAGGGCACACCCAGAGGGGATTTGAACCACCGACAACTGAATTCAATATTCCTAGCTAGCTCTGCCTCCCGGCGAGCCAACTTGGCTTCGAGAATTCTAATCCGATATTTGGAATATTGGGTGGCGCGCGCATGAGCATTTCGTTCAGAATCGCGCTCGCGGCACAGGGATGTGATGATACCCCGTGCGGCTGAGAGCTCCTGTTTTAGTTCCTTCACCACTCCTACCTGACTCCCCCAGGCGTTGCATGCCTCTAGGATCAAAGATTTGTCAATACATCGTCAACACCGACACAGAACACACCAGCGAAAGAGGATATCTCCATGCGGCTGCAGGGCCATGAGCCGTAATTGACCACGGTAGATTGTTCCACTGTTAGCGAAATCACGGCATGCGTTTGAGTACACAGCTGAACAAGTGTCCACGAGCCGCTCACCTCGGTGAATCAGTTGACCCACTGCATCCCGAAGATCGTCGCGTTCGGTCTCCAATCCACGCACTATATTTTGGTAGATATTCAGCTTTTCTTGGAGGTGTTTTTGCAGCAATTTCCCAGATCGAAGATTATTATTGTATGTAGCCCGAAAATGGTCTAGTATATCCAGCGTCGCAAACAGACGGCCTTGCAACTGTGATATCTTTGCATGACACAATTGAATATGAGTTTGAGGCTCGCCGGGGAGGGTCAGTATAATCTTATTATCTCCACACAATCATCGATGCTCACGTCCAATATCCCACTGCTCGCCATATTCCCAGACAGTCACAAATGAACAGACGTTCCTAAGATGTGATAATTGTACTGAGTACGATCCAGAATTGAGGTATGAATATATGCCAAATGGTCCGTCTGAAATTGGGGAGAGATTGGTTGACCATGTGGTAAGCACCGGAAAGACCGAAGCATCAATAAGCACAAATAGACACTCAGTGCAGGACACCTGCGACCTCCCCATGAACTGCTTGAAGCAAGCATTCTACATCAAGGGCTGTTTTCTATTGTAAAACCATATTCAATCAGTTTGCCGCGCCTCAGGTAGCTCAAGCGACTCAGGTTTCAGCCCTAGCGTCAAGCACAGGCTTGAACCACGAATCAGGCTCCAACAATTGGACGTCCCAACCCCTCTCAAGCCAGCACCCAACAGTCATCATTCATCAATCAGGCCCCTATCCTGCTAGCACACACCAAAGATTTCCTTTTCTCTAAACAAAAGAAAATTGACTACTAATGCACACACCTGGTAACCTCACGCGTTGGGAATAGCCTAGCCACATCGACGGACAACCCGGGCATTCATATCATTTGACGGCGTCAGATATTTCCCAACGATCTATCTGATCAGTCCATAGGCTTGTATGTTCATTTGTACATAACTATTTGGTGGGTTGATATGTGATTGTATTCCAATTGTTTCTAATGTTCTTCCGACAAAACGGCCAGTTGATGATAGCCCATGATCTTGCCCGTGGCCAGGACAACTAATCAATAGAACAACGAGAAGAACGGTATCAGTTCACAACCACCGCCGCGCGGCTAATCTGCCCGAGAAATGCCCCCTGTGGGTATGTTTCCAAAGTAGACGTGGTGAAGGGATCCCTTGATCCTGAAAGCGTTTGGACGATACGGCCCCACCTATGTATCTCACATCGCATTCACAGTTTCAGAAGGCAAGTTTCACCATGTCTACATAGCACGGAAAGATTTTGCCGACTCGAGGCGCGAGCTCCTTGTATGTATCCCCACATGGCCCATACGCCGAATCGAAATACGTCGTGGAACAAGCGCATAAATCCAAATATTGAACATTTTCGGTAGGAACTCTTCTTCCGCAGTGGGTACATATTTGATCATAGAGTATATTTTACGCTCTTCACGTTGGGGGTCCCTATCACTAGCATTGCGACTTAGCCTTAACACCCGTTCAAATCCACTCCTTTCTACCTTCCTTTCCCGGAATCTCCCATATCTGTCATGCGCATGTCCTCTACTCGCGGGACTCCAAATCGATTGTAACGTCACCAACGCTGGAGCTGAGAGAAACCTGACGATCCCCCCGCAGTACAGTGACTGTGATCAGGAACCATTGAACAATTGTGCTGCGTCGTGTCATTCGGCCTTATCCCACCCCAGGGGAACAATCGAAGCCCCGTACAGAGTCACCCCAAGCAGACACCTAATAATGACGAGGACACCCGATCATACAACGTCACTTCTTCCTACACATCGCGAAAGACCACACATCCAACTCACAACGACACGATAGGCAGTCAACCGAGATATTGGCACCGTCATGGAAAACACCGATGTTTTCGGAGGGGTGATTCATGCCGCGATCGTGTCCTCCTCATGTTTTTATCAACGTTCTCTTCCACAAGCTCCGGAAGCAACTCGTGTCTTGATCATGACGGAGACAATACCCGATTGTTTTTCAGATCCTAACGAGGTCTAGCGGGCCTAATGTTTAGTATCAACATTCAGCGATCACGCCTGGCCCAGCTCGAGGCTTGGTACTGGAGATAACCTTTGTACACGCCCTAGACCCAATGATGTCAGTTGTGTTAGTCGCCCCCTTTACTGCTGTGTTCTAGAATCTAGAGTATTCGAACCAACACCTGTCGCTTCATTTCCAGCTCAGCCGGCTTGAAACTACCCGTAATGCTCATCACATTAAACATAGCACATGTACCAGCACGGAGCCCAGACTTCCGATCAAATTTCACAAGCCTCACGAATGCCATATCTGGGTGTCTTTACCAGTTGCGCAATATTTGAATTAGCAGCATGATCGTCCTCGGATTGCCCCACCGACTCGGAGCAATACAAAGTTTACAAACCCTCTTGCTGGCCCCCGTAAATGATTATGGCAAGAACATGAACCAAGCTGTCCAGCAGGGTGCTGTCGCCTTCCATGTATCACGGCGTTACCACTTGTGCAGAAGTCAACTCGACCCTCCCGCGATCATGCGACCACGATTGATGTAAACCTGATTGGCGGATTCTATCCATGCTTATTGTAAAAAACCTTCGATGCCTCCTACATAATTGATTTCGTGTATGTACAGTGATGTGCCATCCATACGGGCCGCCATTGACCCCATACTGTCAGAGCGATCTTGGGTGGATGAAATTGATCTCCCTACGCTGAATAGGCTCAAGCTTTTTTCGTTGAGAGCTCAAGGAAAAAAACCCAAATATCAGCCCGCGAGGTGAACTTTCGATAAACTTGAAATGATGCCCAGAAAGTGTTTTTGTAGAATATGCCCGCGCACGGACCACAGGGTGACGTATATAATCGAATCGTTGATGGAAGCGGAATCTCTTTACAGTCACCTCGCCCACAACTTCCAACGGAGGCCTTCACGTCACAATGACTGGCTTTCACTAAAATTGGGCGAGAAGATCGATGTTTCGAAACTGGGCATGCCATCTGCTTTCATCTCTCAACTAGCGGTCTGGCTAATCAGTGTCGAGCAAATGTATATCATATAAAAATATCTAGTAAGCCCTGTGGGCGGAGGAAAAATAATACACAAACGATGATGGTCTTATCGCTAACTGCTGGCCACGGACGCCGAAATGAAGACTTGAAGGTAAACGTCATCTGAGAATAGCGCATTCCGGTTGGACAGTGCAATGCCATGATGTTGTCCTTCACAAGCTTGCCGCTGGTTATACTATAGATTGGGGGTCGTGGTAGTCTGCAACACCCCGAACCTTCATTCACCAAAGGACATGGTGATGCCGCTTAGTAAACGCCAGAGTGTTTACCCAATTTCACGGGCGGAAAGGGTCGGGGTGTATATGGACCCCTTGGAGATGAATGGTCAGCCGGTGTGGCGCACTGATAGAGACCTGAACATTCAATACGTCACGTACACTTATCAGGGGTTTGATGAACTAAAACGACCGAGTGTGATGAAACCGCTGACTCCTGAGTGCAGTTGATAATGAGGGTTCAAACCCATAAAGCATCTGGTGCCAAGGGGAGTTAGTCTGGGGGTCAATATCGACCAACGAATATCACAGGAACGTATTTGAGCATTTTGAGGTGGAGGGCCATTTGTCTTCGGGCACAAAATTACCCCTGATCCGGTAGGGTGCAACCAGCCGCCACAGCATTGCCCGAAAACCTAAGCTGCGGAATGAGCGGAGAAATCACCACGGAGATAACGGGTATGGCACCATGGAAAGGGTGTCTGGGGATGTGCGTCGTGTTCCCGGTGAGGCCATTGCGGAGCAAGATGTGTTCCCGGGCGAAACGTTTTGGCATGAGAGCTCGGCCGTGAGGTTGCTTCAAGGGTCGTGCAAATGAATAGGTGACTATAAGGAAAGATTCATTAGAAGCTCCAATCATTCCCAATCGTAAATGGATTCAACAGAGCGCGCCGCGAGGTGAAGGAACCATCGGCTTCTTATGTTGAGCTTGTAGATGTGAATTCAAGAATACGACGACACACAATTAGATCAGATAATTCTAAATCTGCCTCGGCAGTTACAGAGCGGTCGGTGGACTACACTGAGGGTGACAAGAGTGAACGAGTTGGTTTTTACAATAACTACGTGAACGGTGGAGATATAAGTATGTCAGAGACTTGGAACAACCGGATATAAGGCGGATGCATATGTCCCATTCGGCGGACCCCGAAAACAATGTAAAAACTTTATCCACAAAAGTATCTCTTTCTTTCTTACTCCTTACATTTCGCCGGCCGCGATATTATAATTCATGGCCAAGATTCAAGGGAATCCTTCGCAATAGGAAAGGCAAGCCAAATACAGGCCGTGAGCTTACATCCTACAACGCTAGATTTTGTCCGTTTGATCATCTACGAAAATCGCCAAGCAAATATAGTTTCGTTGATACAGCCCGATGTGCTGGCGAAATACGTTAGCATTTGGTCACCAATCCCTTTCATGAATTAGCACTGCCAGGTCTTGAGTCTTACTAGGCCTTGTTTGATTTCGTGCCTTATTTGGTGACAGATTTTTCAATGCACCATAAGAGCAACAGAAAATCTACCTTGCTCCGGTTTGCTCAATGCCTCCACCTCTAGCCGTTGTCCTCTTCTGATAGTGTCCACGACTCCCTCCCTCCGATGCATCCTGGACGGGAACCCCAGAGTCCCCCTGGCTCCCGGAACTCGTCGCGTCGTCGGCCCACGCCGCCTAATGAGTCTTCGGCAGCCACCTCATTGCCACATCCGTCTCAGACCTCTTTGCCCTCTATCCGACAATTACATCCGTACCTCCCTCCTTCTGGGATGTCCTCACATATCCCCTCGGGGGGCGACACAGGCTATAGTTACCCAGCTCCCCCTCATTACGCGTCCCATGCCGCTACGCATGACCAACCAGCCCCTTATCTGGCAGCGCCTCAGCGCGAAAGCGATTACGGCATGGATTCAGATGCTGACGACGGCGAACAGCAAGGCCCGCCAAAAAAGAAACGGCGAAGGCAAGCTCTAAGCTGCACTGGTGATTACTTTCATTTGGAAACCTGCCGCCCACCTCTGCTCACATCTCCCCCCATCGATTTCTTCTCATGTTCAATGTGGTGATACTCGCCTGATTCTTCATCATCTCTGCTGATCTGGTGATTAACATCACGCGGACATTGTCACAGAATGCAAACGGCGCAAGATCAAGTGTGATAGGTTTGTTTTGATGCACCGATCCGGGTTTATTCCTGCCACATCTGACAGGAATAATGTGCCACAGGTCGCAGCCGTGCACGCCGTGCACGCGCCGAGGAGAACAACATAAATGTCACTGGCATATTGTTGAGCCTGTGTAAGCTGAACGAGGTTATCTGAAACATCGATCACGCCTCAATTTGACCACCAGGGAAAAGTATGTCACCAGAGCCGAGTATGACGACCTTAAGGCAAGGTTTGAGCAGCTGGAAGGGCTCGTGCAACGATTGCTACCGCCCACGGCACCAATGGGCGCGCCATATTACCCAATGGGTATTCCATCAGGAATGCCAGGGGTACCACCACCAGAGGCTGTGCAGCCGTACCATCCTGGACCAGGCCCGATCGTTTATCACCCAATGATGCCACCGCCCAACTATCATTCTCAGCATATGGAGACATCCTCCCAGGCCGGCCATCGATTTGTCAAGTCAGAGGACCTACAGGGCACATCACGACACCAGCAACCAGGTCACATTGGCCCAACATCACCGGTTGCGCAGCCCGCCCAGTCACCTTTATTGCTAAGGCTCCGTCCGTCAGACAATAAATCTCCGATATCAGCGGCCGTGAAGAATTCCCCACTCTCTCTAGCTTCCATCACGACACCCTTCAATCCGGAACCCCAGTCAAAAAACTGCCGCGCGCAGACGCTTATGCTGGGCGAGCGTCTGCGCCCCGGATCCCAAGTTCTCGAAGACCCAGCGATTCATTCTCCCGCGATGCACCTTCTACCTCAGCAACCACGTCGTCCGAGATGTATCCAGACATCACTCTAACGTCGGGCGGCCCGCCACCATCGTTTCAGCTACAATCTGGACCTTCTCGGAGATTTAGCGATCCCCCTATCCGACCAAGCCACACATCAGCACGAGACAAGGATAAGGACAGATCGAATTCTCATCTCATGCAAGACCGGTGAATGGCACACATCGGCAGAGTGCTCCGATGTATCATATGCAATCTTTCACAACACGCTGCGATTTCAGCAACCGTGTTCATTGATGCTGCTCAATGTGACCATCCCTCGTGTTGCAGGTTGACGTGATTTTACCCATATGCATCACCCAGCCCGGCCTTTCGCCGTCTCCATGTTCGTCACCCTTAGCATTGTAGCTTTCATCCATCAATCGCTTTCGATTTATCCCCACTTGTAAATCTGCCATTAATTGCAGCTACGTTTATATAGTAGGTCCGTTGCTCCTCTTTTCCTCATTTGATCTTTGAATTCATGAATGACAGGCGCTCATAACTGTCCTTCACTGCTTTCGCCCTCCACCATTAAATATCGTTCAAGATATATCAAGCGTACCTCACCCAAGCCATACCATCGACTCGTTATTCAAACCATACGATCATTCCAGGTTAATATCTAGCCCACGGACAAATAGTATATCCCCGTCTTATCTATTACCACATAATTATTAACGACCCATGCATCCATACTATACACCCATTCTCATTCCCACACCAATTTTCCGCCATCGTCAACGGTCGCACTCATGCCTCCGCTGGGGGTTTTACTTGAGCTTTTCTGGGAATATTGTGCTATAATTTTCGTGCGTTCTAGCTCACGCTTGTGTTTGGCCAAGAGGGCCAAACGTTCGGACTCTGACGCAGCTTTCGTGGCCTTTTGAGCCTCGCGCTTGCTTGCGTTCTGTCGCTGCTTTTTGGTGAGTGGTTGATTCGAAGCAGGGAGATGTTGAGATGTTGATGGGCTTCGTTCACTCTCTGTTGGTATCCGACCCGTTAGTTGGATAGACGCCAATCTAGCAAGCTGACAACTCACTAGAACGGTTTTTGCTTTTCACCACCCCCCATCCATCATCTTCTCCATCGGCATCATTTTCCGCTCCACCACTTTCATTGATCCCGGCGTTCTCATAGTCGCCCCAGGAGAACCCCGAAGCAGGTGCTTGTGTTTCGTCCGCATGAGGTCGGACGTGAATAACTCGTGCCAGAGTTGGATAGTCTGGTGTTTCGAGCATGCTGGTGACAAGTAAAATCAATAGATGTAAAAGTTAATTTAGAGAAGATCATACTCAGCCACCTTCGTTTTGCGTGGTTTTGGGAGTAGCTTCTCGGCCAAAGTCTTTTGATTTCCGACAGATTCCCGCGAATAGTACATAGATCCTTCATCCTCGGTTCTCTCCGCTATAGGCGAAGAGTTTCCGGTGAGAGAAGTCGTTATCCCCGTGTCGCTTGTCCCGGTCAGGTCTGCAGAAGGGGTCGTAGGTTTATCCCCGGCGGCTTGCTCTGACCGGTGGCGTGAATTAACGCGTGTCCATGAGCCGTCCGTGTCCACTGATAACGTGGACTGCTCAAGGCGCTGGGGTGATGATGCTGTCTGTTCCTTCTTGCCTTTCGGTTTCGGCTGACTAGACGAATGGTCATGGGTGGGAGCTGGACCATCCGCAACTGGGGGTTTTGCTTTCTTCTTCCTAGGCTTCTTCGACTTTGTGGAGATATCTTCAGGCGCAGCGGTGGTTGCAGGAGCTGGCTCAAACTGGCCTGGGATGACGGTGGGGAACTGGACGACGGTGGCCTGAGGCTCGATAGGACTTGTAGGCAGAGTTGCTGACGCCTCTGGGGTTCCAGATTTCTTACCGGATCGCTTCTTCTTTCCCTTCTTCCCTTCCGTGTCGGGGCTCGAGGAGTGACTGCCAGCAGATACATTTGGACTAGCATGAATTTGGGCATAACCAATACCAATAAAGCCAGCAACGACAGCAGCCGTGATAGCAGATTCGGTGCTTAGGATACTTTGTGAGGAACCCATCAGGAAGACTGAAATGATCAAGGGTTATGAGTGCTAATGAGAGGAGGACTGGTAGCTGAGTGACGAGTCGGGGCTGGGCTCTGACGTGGAATTCATGAAACGTGACCATGGGTCTCAAAACCACGTCCACACGAACACACAACGCGCTGGTATACTCTAATAGAGTACAATAAAGGCTTCCCGGGGGCACAAGCTTTACCATACCTCTAGGAGATATATTTATTCTAGCTGAAACATCCTGCAGATTGATATCTTAATACGCATCATGGCGGTAGAAAGGCGGAAAGAAAATCTATACTCTAGATTGGCGCCGGGGGAAGGCGACGATTCCCGTTTTGGGTGAGAACATCTCCAAGGTGCGATGGTGTGCAATGAGACAACGAGTCATGATTCCCCTCCGGCCATCTCCGGGCATCCTGGTGATATGGGGTGGAGAGAGGATTTAGTTCACCGTCAGCCGTCGTCTGGGGGAAACATGACATGAGCTGATTTCAGAACGTCAGGTGGGCTGACGGCGGAGGTGAGGTACCCAAGCATGTCTTAGGCCAGAAATACCCAAAGCAAACTCCCAATAGCGGATCACCTAGGTTGATAGGATCTAAGAATTCGTCAATGGCCCTCGTGTTGGTATTCGAATCGTGGCAGCATCCAAAATACAGTGGCGCTCGAAAGTATTGCATATGGAGCCCGGACATAAGGGTCTCCACAACTATGGTGTTATCTGAATTGGAGTGAGGCGGGGCCCTGTTATAAGACACAACTAACTAGATGTACCCGTCAGAAGTAGTATTTCATCCGCCTTTTCCTTGTATTTTTGTAGTGCGAATTACCCCATGGCATGAACATGTAATGCTATGAATTGAAAATGAGTGGTTTGATGTCGAGAGCACGGGGATCTGTATTGGACGATGCTAGTGTTCCCCTACACTACTGAGTATGATGACAATCAGTGTAATTGTATCCAAATATTTGAGATCGTATCTCCGGGCTCCATATGCAATACTTTCGAGCGCCACTGTACCTCATAGTGGAGTTTGATTACACAGCCGTTAGACTTAGAATATCGGGGGCTTGCCACGAGGAGATAATCAACAAAGATAGATGTTTCTCTGTTGAACAGAGTGTTTCACTTCCGATAAACGGCCGGCCGTCCTAGCTGTCATGCCGCGCAGCCCACGTTTGATGACGGTATACGGAGATTGCGTGGCAAAAGAGCGACAAGAAGTGTGAACCGGGTGCAATTATAATCTGAGTGCCGCCGACAATGCACTTGTCGTCAGCCCTTCGGAGATTAGAATGTTGGTCTTGCCATGCCCAGTTGTGCAACAGGAGCAGGGAAGTTCGCCATGCTACAAGAAACAGGCAGACAGAACCTGGATCAGTGGACCGAGAGGTTGTCAAGCCCAATTGGGAAACACGGGTGATAATCGCCAACGCCCCACTCCAAGTTACCAGCATCCTGACAGGAGCATGATGAGATGAACAACAATATCCCCAAATCTCAATGACTATGCCCCGTTTGGGGTAAAACATCTCAGAGCTGAGATATATGGTATCACGCATGGATTTAGACCTACATATGTGACATGGACAGCGCGGTTTAATAGTTCCTCCAGCAAATTTAGGCTTGATTCAAAGGAGGATGAGTGTCATGGAGTGGCACGCCGAATCAAGGGGAACCAACCATTGGAGAAACAATGATCTTCTTATGAATTTTGCACGATCGGGTTTTTACGCACTGGGCAGCAGACCCAACAATCTCCCCCCCTCCTGCCCGACACCGGGATCATTGGACTGTCAGTTTGTCACGACCGTGGCACATGAAAGTGAATCACCAATTGGACCATGATGGGACCGGCGAATAGTTGCTTGCCGAAAAGGTGGGGGCAATCAATCAGAAGTATCAGAGCAGGGGGTATCTGACGTAGAATTGTGGGCTTGTAATCATTATGCGAGGGCATTGGATAAATGCGTTGTCTGCATAGTGGACGACGGGCCGGATTTTATGAAGCCGCTTACGTAAGTTGTTCATTCCAGTAAGTGCTCCATCACATTGCACACAGGCTGTGACACAGCGCATATTATCGCAGGCTCGACGTTCAACTTGAACCAATCATTCCTATCAGGATCTGCACTCGCATGAAAGATTCCACACGTCCAACCACCCCTCCCGATCGCGACCCGCTTGGTATCAAATCGAATGGGCGGTCAGAATCGGGAGTGAATTGTCGCCGAGACGAGGTGTATTGTTGTCAAGATGTCCCTCATTTTCCTCCCTGACGCGCCGCAAAACCACTCAAGAATTGGAACACAGGATTTGAACTTTGGGGCCAGAAGGAGTCGCCCCATTCCTATTGCCGAGCAAAGTGTTCACCAATTACGCTCACTCCGAGTCGGGTGTGAATTATTGAGGGGGGTCAAGCCACCCGGCGTCACCAGAGTCCGACGTGACCACGCGGTCATAGAACCACACGCGATTCCCAGCGGTGTCGGTGTTGTAACCACCTTATTGGTAGTATTACGTCTGAGCTGATTATCAGGATAGGTGCTGCCGCATTTAACCCTATTCGGATTGCTGGGTATATAACCCCTTCACAGGTTCCCTGCCCCGCCATCGCATAACTATGGCAGCACCAGCGCAAAGGAACAAGAAGAAATTGGTCTTGTGTTTGGACGGTAACGTCGTTTTTCTTCAGATTCTACAGGTTAGCCTATATGATTGCGAAAAGGAACCTGGCAAGATGGAACAGTAGAGAAGGACCGCGATCGGGGGACCAATATCTGGAAGCTGGCAAGAGCGATAAATCGTGTAAGTTTATGCGTTCATCGCCTTGGACCCGTCGCGTTTTCCACCAATCTGACTTCTCAATAGGACGACGAGAACAAATGCCACCAGATCGTGTACTAGTAAGGATGCGATCCATCTCAAGCGCGGTTTGATGATTCAGGACTATATGCGCTCAGTCAATCCGGTGTTGGAACCAGCGATTGGACGGCTGGGGAGCTCGTCACAAATAAAGTCAAAACGGTGGTTGAAGGGTGAGGACATCCACATAGCATTCTAGGCCGTGCACTTATCAGCCCCCTCTTTCAGAGCTACCGGGTGAGTTTTGGAGGTACTCGATGGCTTGCTGCTGAACATCATACCAGCGCTGGATTGGCCACCAAGGTTAAAGATGTGAGTTCATAAGATGAGTTGTCTTCATCAAATCCCTGACTGAGAAACAAAATACCAGGCCTATCTCTTCATAACGCGTAACTGGGCGCCAGGGGACGAGGTCTACATCTTTGGTTTTAGTCGCGGTGCTTATACTGTGGGTTGCTTGTTGAGCAAAGTACGCATATACTCACAATCATACAGGCTCGAACGACGGCAGCCCTTATCGGTGATATTGGGTATCTGGGGAAAGAAGACACAGAATCCTTCTGGGAAATTTACGAAAAGTATGATATCCGCCCAGCTATATCCCTAGACTCTGGCTGAATGCGGATGACTCCAGTTACCAGCTTGCGGGCGCACCTCCCGGATCAGCGGATCGCAAGAAAGCTGACGCATACCTCGCGCCATGGAGGGAGAAGAAGACAGAATTTGAAGCTCAGAACCTGGTGGGAACCGAGAAATTTACGATTCGCGTCCTGGGCGTTTTTGATACCGTTGGTGTGGATTCTGCTGGATATTCATTGTGCGGAACATTAACCCGCTATAGGTGCTATGGGTCTCCCTGGCTTTGTTCCTAAAGAGATTGTGAGTCGGATCACTCCATGTCTCATCGCAGCCACTAATGCCGAGATATAGAACTTTTTCGGGTTCAACGACCTACACCTTGGCCGTCACATTGAACACGCGTTCCACGCTCTGGCTCTCAAGTTTGTTGGCTAATATCAAATTTCTATCGTGTACTGAGCAACCACTAGTGAGAATCGCGGACCATTCCCCATCACCAAGTCGGTTATTCAAGTCCTCGTCGTTTTCGGCATGACTAAGTATTCATAGATGGAAATTCGATGACGGGTATCAGCCAGCTCCTGGCCAGACCGTAAAACAGGTATGGTTCGCAGGTTCGCACTCTGATATTGGTGGTGGATGGGTGAGTCAATTTATACCGTTGATCGACCATGGCTCACTGAAGAAAACGTGTAGCCGGACTCTGATCTTTCCATGGTATCACTCATTTGGATGGCTCAGAACATAAAGGATATGCTCAGCCTCGACTTGCGTTTCATCGCCCACGATTTCGCTTGTCAGTGCTCATTCCCTCGTGTGATCTATAACGCACTTGACACCGTTTCCCTCATGCAGTCAAACCATACCGCCCGTGGGGTAATCTTCGCCCGCATGATCCTATCACCCTTAATCGCATGATGCCCAATGGCGACCCCTGGATCACCGAGTTCCGCTCCAAGTCCATCACACTCTCCGCGCCAAACAAGGCTCATAACGCTGTCGAGCTCATCCATCCCTCGGTGTTCCAACAAAACTTTGACAACGCTCCCGGCTTGTGGCCTGAACCGATCAAAGCGATCGTGAAACGTGCCAAGGCGGACCTAGGGAAAAGTGGGGGTGTCGTGGAGGAATTGGGGGATATAGAGGTGGAGCTCAGGGACGTGACGTTCAAGGAACAAATTCGACTCGAGGGGAAGGGCCCGTTGTTGGCGTACGGGCCATTGGTCGATGCGCGAGATGCGTGAGTTGCCTTGCCCGCTTCCGCGAGAATTGTTTGCTGAACGTTTGGCGGCATGAACTCAGGATTGGGTCATTGTTGGATAGGGCAAAAGGTTTCAGCATTTTTTGAGCAGGTTTGGTGGCTCACACCAAGCCTTTTGACCCATGTTTCGCAGAATGAACTCAAAACCGTGTACGATCCCCTGGTATTGATAGTGATGAACAATTCAATTTTGTACTAGCATTGTTTCGGGAGCTCCCTCTGTGACTGCGCTACCACCAGCGTCGCGGGCTCCCTCCACCGCTGCTAGTTGGCGAACAGGAGGTAGAAAACGAGGCGATTCCTTGTCGTTTGGGGAATCACCTTGCTTGACAAGGTCTTTCAACGGTCGAAATTCCTTAGTGTGCAACTTATTTATATTTGTGTGGAGTAAATAAACAGCAGCCACCTCAGATCGGGATTGGGACACCGTGACCGTGTTCATCATCAGCACCTAGCGCCGCGAGGAGCCAACCGCAGGTTGGCGACGAGCGGCACTTTAAACACAAGGGGGTGGGCACAGATCATATACATTTAGTTTTTAGAGCTGGGAAATGATTGCAATGTCATGATTGAATAAAATTTGTATTCATGTTAGTGTAAATATCACATCTTCGACCCGTGGCGGTTCCGACACAACAGCAAGGTGTTTTCTCGACTTCAGTCGAACTCTAGTGAATGTAAGTGCGATCGATTCAATAACTGTTCGCTCCATAGCCGGCGGTTTATGAGACTTGTCGGTAACCGGTCCGAATGGACCGTAGTTACCCCAGCATGCATCACGTGGCCCCTTTGCAGTTATATTTTCTGTTGAAGACTGGCTCAAGTTCTCCTTCAACCACTGATGCAATCATTCGGATTGCACTCTGCTGCAGGTCGGACTGCTTCAGAGTAACGGAGCAGTGGAAGACCAGCGTGTTTACGCCATTCTTAGTTGCTATCTGGTTGGGTGCGGCCGTATTTAACAGCAGTACAGCAGTATAGTCCAAGAATACATTTTATTAACTTCATCCTATCGCTCCAATCATGCTCTTTTGCGTGGTTTTGGCTTGCGAATAAATGTCGGCGGTTGTGTGTGGCAGCTCTTGAGATTGAACAACCACCATGTCGAGGCTTTTCGCCCGGGCCATGTCTACCGTGATCATCAAACCTGCACCGTCAAAGGCCCATCACCACATTCCTCTCCCATCGTCCTCATTTCCGTCAGGATATTCACTCACAGGAATCCATGCGGGTGTGAAGAAAAAGGCTGGGGTATCCGATCTCGCCGTCATTCTGTCGACCTCGGAGCAGCCGACATCTGCTGCGGCATGTTTCACTCGAAATGCGTTCAAGGCTGCACCAGTGCTTGTATCAGAGGAGGTGCTCAAGCTCGGTGGAGGACGAGCCAGAGCTGTGGTCGTTAATAGTGGATGTGCAAATGCAGTGACAGGACGACAGGGCATGGACGACGCTTGGGCCATGGTCAGAGCTACCGACGCGCTTCTCCAGCCGCCGGCCACGAAAGCTGAGACGCTCGTAATGTCAACGGGCGTCATTGGGCAGAATCTGCCCATCTCGAAAATCATCCAGGGAATTCGTTCACAGGCTACCAACGAACAATCACTCGGGAATGATTTTGCTGCATGGGAACGCGCGGCAAAGGCGTTCATGACTACGGACACGTTTCCTAAACTTCGATCCCGAGTGTTCACTATACGCGGTGTCGAGTACCGCATGGCGGGCATGGATAAGGGTGCTGGGATGATTCACCCCGATATGGGCCCACCATCTACTGCCCAGCTCCATGCTACCCTGCTCGGCTGTATCCTCACCGACGCAGCCATTACCCCGCGAAGTCTGCAGAACGCCCTCACGTACGCCGTCGAACGGAGTTTCAACTCTATCAGCGTTGATGGTGACATGTCCACCAATGACACCATCCTGCTTCTCGCGAACGGCGCTGCTGCCGGTGCGAACGCCAGAGAAATCGATGAAGAGACGGATAGGGAGGGTTACGAGATATTCAAGGAGGAGCTGACAGCATTCGCCGTGGAGCTTGCCAAGTTGGTTGTGCGGGACGGTGAAGGCGCAACGAAATTTGTTACTGTTACCGTCAAGGTATATTTATGCACAATTCCTTCCATCCCTCGTTGATCATGTTCTCAGAACGCGCCCACGTACAAAGACGCCCACAAGATTGCTTCACGCATCTCTACATCAGCGCTGGTAAAAACAGCCCTCTACGGCGAAGATGCCAAGTACGTTTCTCCCAGCTCTTAGCTCCCCGTTTACATTGTATCCGCAGCTGGGGCCGTATCTTGGCTGCGACTGGCTCAGTCCCCATATCCTCGATCATCAACCCTAAAACGGTCAATGTCACCTTCCTTCCCTCTGACCAGAGTGCGCCCCTCCCGGTTCTAGTCAACGGCGAGCCCGAAAAAGTCGATGAGGAGCGCGCCAAGGAGATCCTCCAGGCCGAGGATTTTGAGATTTGTGTAGACCTTGGCATGTCTGGCGATGGTGAAGGAGAGGCTAAATACTGGACCTGCGATTTCAGCTATGTGAGTCAACACTGGAATCCCATCTATTTTCACTGAGCTGACAATGAAACAGGAGTATGTCAGGATCAACGGAGACTACAGGAGTTAGATAAAAGGCGTTCCAAACATGTTCGTAATCGGGTTGTAATTATTATTCCCTTGGGTGGCCAACACTCGTAGTGGGAGGAGCAAGGATACTCCACAAGTACATTCGACATTCAATTCTTGACATCCACCTATTCTACGCCTTGGGTCGACCCTTCCAGCGTCACCCATCCCATCCCCATCAAGAAGGGCAGAATGCACCACTAACATTCGGAAAACACCTACAAACTAAATTGAGTAAATAAGTCTTGATAACTCACCAGACGTACACTCCGCCCAACTCAATTGAGAATGGCCCGCAGCATCGGTATCCAGCAGGACCTTGGTATGAATGTGATTCAAGCATTTGGAGATCGTGTTGAGACTCACAAATCTATTCGAGTCGCCGTGATTGGGTAGGTCTGGTGCATCAAACTCGAAGTGCCCGAATATCACTTACCGTAATGGGGGGATCACCTAACCGCGAACGTCAGCACATTATTGCCCGGGGAGTTTGTATTGCACTGACAATGGATAACCTCTACACTGTCGGGTTTAGGGGCAGCGCGCGCGTGAACGACAAACAGAAGAGTGATGACCAGGAAATATTTCACCATGCTTGGAGGAATCGGATCAGGAAAAAGGGTGGTTGGATTGTCCAGCTAACCACCCCCGTTTATATGAGGATTGATCTGCTTATTTCAGGAGCGCGCTGCCAATATTGATACAAGCCGGCCAATTCACTTGCCATGGGGGGGGAGGCAAGACAATGGGGATAATAATTTTAGAGTCTGTGGGTCACCATATGTTTGTGAGGGCAGAACTAAATTGAAAGTGAAGCCCGCATCAAGCGGATGGACAGGGAGGGTGCACCACTATGAGAAATCGTCAAATAACGCAAGGCGCTCGCTCCCATCACCACTCAACGCGATTTCCCGCGGGGAGATTATCAGGTTACAGTTGGGACCTATCATGATGCATGATGGCCTACCACAGGAGCAGTGGCAGAGCTGGGACAAGTGGATTCGGTCGCTCTGATAGGAATCGAAAATGGGCCGTGATGATTATCATCTTGGCGGCCAGCGGTTGCATCTGAGAGTGAGGACAAGCATTCAACGTATTCAACATTCAATTTGCGACACTTAGCGATTCAACTAATCTACGCCTTGGCCCACTCTTACAACATCACTCACTCCACACCACTCAGAGGACAGATTGAACCATTTGGAACACACCTATAAACCGCATTGAGTGGATGAGCCGCAATAGCTCACCAGACGTACATTCTGCCCACGTTGAGTGCGATTGGTCCACAGCATCGGGACCCAGTGGGACCTTGATATAGATGTTAATCAAGCATTTAGACACCACGTTTAGACCCACAAATCTATCCGAGTTGTTGTATTGGGTTACGGGTGCACCACATCAAACTCAAAGAATATCACTTGCCGTATTTTCGGGGGGATCACCTAATAACGAATGTCAGTACATTATTGCCTGGGGGGTTTCTGTTACACTGACAACTGACAGCTCCTGGATCGTCGGGTTTTGGGGCAGCATACGCCTGAATAATGAATAGCAGAGCGACGACCAGGAAATACTTCGCCATGTTTGGAGGGATTAGATCAGCGGGAATTGTCCAACTAATACGACCCCCATTTATATGAGAATTGACCTAGTTATTTCAGGATCGCGCCGTGAATGTTGATGTAAGTCGGCCAACGGATAAGAGGGGTGGGGCTGCGGAGAAAGTGAGAACGCGGGGTTGATATTTTTAGGGATTGGAAATCATCCCATGGATGTCAGTTTAGAAGGGCAAAACTAAATTGAAGGTGAGGCCCGCATCAAGCGGGTGGCTGGAGAGGGTGCTCGCTCCCAGACTATTCAATACGGCTTCACTTGAGGAAAATGTGAGGGATTCATCGTGACGGGCCACCATAGGGGTAGCGGCGGAACTGAGACGGAAATGGAGGTATTCATTTGATAGAAATCGAAAGATGCCCGCCGGAATGATATAAATCAGATAGTGCCAGATGATGTAATGGTAACCTTGTTTTTGGGGTTCCCTCCCTCTGTCCCAGTTGCCTCAATCTTTTTAACAACATCCATACCCTCCACGACCTCACCAAACACCACATGCTTGGTGTCCAGCTGTGGATATCGCCACTCAGCTCTGTATCGCGGCTAGGGAGAAATGTTGACTTACCCAACTGGTTACGACCGTGGTGATGAAGAACTGTCGGTTGATTAGTAACATGTGCGAGAGGTCCAGGTAAAAACATACCTGGGACCCGTTGGTATTTGGCCCTGCATTGGCCATGGACAAGAGACCAGGTTTTGTATGTCGCAGGTTGAAGTTTTCGTCTGGCCTGAGATAAGACCCCATTTTGGATTTCAGGAGTCAACCGTACCGGCAAATTTGTCTCCGTATATCGACTTTCCGCCCGTTCCGTTGTGCCGGGTGAAATCACCACCCTGGAGCATGAACTGGACACATCAATGGGTGAGCTTCACAACTGAATAACTAATAGGCGCGGGCGCACGTTGGGTATTATACGGTGGAATGAGCTGCCCGAGTAGCCGAACCCATGCTGGCCAGTCGCGAGTTCACGGAAATTTTTGGTGGTTTTCGGCACGATGTCGTCGTAGAGTTTGAAAACAATGCGGCCACTCGGTTTAGCGTCAATGGCCACGTCGAACTATACGCGAAAAAGTTAGCCAGCCGCGTTGCAACGCAAGGTCTAGTTCATACAAAGACATTGGCCCTACCAACATCAAAGCCTGTTGAACAAATCGACGGGAAAGAGGTAAGGAAAGCGTACATATTTTTGCCCGCGGAAGCAGCGGTTGTGAATTTGCGGAGGAAAGAGGCCATTATTGGAGTGGAATAGCAAGTGTATGGTTGTGGACTTTGTGGTTGCGGGAGTAAGTCCAAAATCCCGAAACCCGCTAAAATTTTATCATGTGAGCGGGCCGGAGTCCCGGCGGAATCTGCGGAGCATGGCTTCGTGCTTGGCCTGTTGTTGGACGCGGACGCTCTGTCAGGATACGGGGTTGCATTGGGGAACGACCAGGGGGTGATGGCTAGATAAGAGCTCCCTTTTCCCCACCAAAATTTTGGCTGCTACTGGCTGCTGACACACTCACAGGCAACGGGACACCGAGTCCCCATGCTACATTGCTAGCTAGTAAACACCGGGTATTGATAATAAAGAGGAGCAAGCTCCCCAATAATAATAGTTGTGATTGTTAGAGGGGAGGGATTCGTGATTTGAACGAGGTGCTGTGATAAATAACTGCCGGCGCGCTGTCCACTACCACCCGCCTGCTTCGATCCTTTTCCGCTCCAGTACGAGCACCGATACAATTATATCATCAAATATCCCCTCCAACTCGCCGCGCCCATGGCCATCTGGGGTCACTTCTAGGCGCCGTGGCTCCGTAGGGCTCAAGCTTCTTGGATCGAATGGTGGGAGATGAAACCTGGCAAGCAGGAGATCGGGCTGCATTTTTGGAGTGCACTATGGTTCCGGATCAAGGTGGGTAAAATTGTAGAAATAAAGATGATCGACATACCTTCCACTTTATTCCGTTGCCGTGCCAGAGAAGCGAGCGCCTGGCGATGGTCGAATGCCACGCAAAAATGTGCTATTGGTCGACCAACTGGAGTCAGGCAGACGCAAGCGTAGGCATTGGGGCGCACGGGATAGTTTTTGTTTTTTCCCTTTGGTTGTTTAGTGAACAGCCTAGCGGTAAGGTTCTCCCGACCACGCATCAGGATCGAGCTCGCTCTTGCGGCATTTCCGTCTCTGTGTAGGGTCCGGAGTGAGCTCAAGCGGGACTGGGGCCGATGAATGAAAACGCACTCGAAATCAGCGACATGTTCGCCTGCATCCGAAGTGCCCCTTCTGACGGTTGTGATATGACAAGACGGGAAGAAACAATTGAAAGATACTGAAATATGATAGCGTGGACGAGAATCTTGGGCATCCGGGGGTGGGACCAGGATCATGGAGTTGAACGCGAGGGGTGAGAAGGTATACATGACGGTGCTTGTGGGTATGCTTGCAGTGGCATATCTGGAAGCAACGGTAAGTATGAAAAGGTGACCGGATGAATGCAGCGCACGTCGGCGGGTGTTCTGCAGAGGTCACTTCAGGTGGAGTCCAGGCGAGTGTCACTGGAGCGGTGTGTGGAACAGAGATAGTACTCGATCCATCTACAGTATATCTGAAGAGCTTATTAGCTCGGTGCGGGGGGACAATTATAGTAGAGGGTACTCGGGTGGTTCCATCAGTGCGGCGCGGGGGGGTTAGAGTTGATCCGTCGTCAAGTGGATTTGGTGGCGGTATTTAATTATTGTGGATCTGGACAATGATCAAATCTTGATGAATCCAACAAGTACATGTAATTGCACCATTTAATTTTCCTGCGGGGGGCAGCTACGTCTTATGGTGGATTGAAGGCAAAGTTTGTTCGCGATTGATATCCGGCGACAATTACTATCTTTAGGAATCCTTAGTCATGCGCCGCCATAATTAATCACGGCCACGTGATTGACGCGACGCTTGGTGGCGGTGTCGTTCGAAGTTGACTTTTTCCACCAGGGTTTCTCACAAAATGTCGCGTCTTCCCCGCTTACACTCATCTCCAGCTGGTCCTTCAATGGCGCCCACGATGGCATCAAAAGATACACAGGGAATGAAGCGCAAAATGTCGTCGGATGAAGAGGATGAGTACGCAGATCAACCGAGAAAATTGCCTGCTATCGGTTCCAGCGTAAATTCAAACCGCCCAATGGCGAACAGGGCGTTGCAGCCATCTAGAACGGCGGTCAACTTGGGTTCAACATCAAAGTCTACAGTAGCACCCAAACCCCTCACCAAACCACGCGCGCCGAATCTAACTCGCTCGGCTAGGGGAACGAGTGCACCACCGACGAGCCTTACAGCCACCGCCAGAGTCCCTTCCAAAGCACCCCCACGGCGTGAGCCGCCTTCTCGTACAGTCTCTGGACCCGTTCGCACCACGTCGGCAGTGGGCGATGACAAGCGCTTTCAACG
>QGOG01001291.1:0-11701 GCA_003313185.1 Collybia sp. MG36
GGACAGGCTGGGTCTCTCGTCGCCCTTGCCCTAACCCACAAGTCAGAGATAGTCACGCCAGGGAGTCCGACGCTTACCAGACGCTCGTGGACACTGTTGAACAGACCCTCGAACATCAATGAGTCCTTCGCGTACCACATCTCCGCCTCGCGCTTCCACTTGGCGAATCTGAGGATGCGATGAATGTCAGTCAGGGTGTGGTTCGTGATCAGGAATTCGAACCTATTCGGAATGTGCATCATCCATGGAAAGAACTCGACAAAGTATGAGCCGGGCATCGCAGCCTTGGTGAGTCGCGTCACACAGTCGTTGATCTCCTTCACCGTTGGATTGTTGTCATGCACGATCGTCTTTGCGTCATACAGGATTGTCATGATCGTCGACGCGGAGGTGCGATGGAAGTGCTTATTCCATTCTGTTGGCTGATGCATGATGTCCGCAGCCAGGATGATACCCTCCGTGACATGCGTCTGGTAATATTGCCGGACCGTCCCCTTGTTGAGGCCTTCGTGGGCAGCTCTGCGCAGGCGGCGCCAGCTGATGGACCATTCTGTGAGTGTGGCGTAATATGAATATGAGGAAGAGCTACATATCCGTGAAACCAGTGAAGACGATGAACAATCCGCCGGTGAGGATGTCGGCTGCCACGATGTTCCGCGGGCGGTCTGAGTAGATGCTGGCGCGTCGGTCGAGCAGGTCCGCGGCAGCTTTCTGCGAGTTCAGGATTATTATCGGATTTCCGGCGACATTCAGTGACATGATATCGCCTGAATCATCGGTGAGTTCGCCCTGCTCCAATCAGCAGAATTGGAGGTCGCTCACCATAGGTATTCCTCCACTCGGTGAATAAGAGCCACTGGTGTTCGGTCATGATATCAAAGAGATTTCCGACCAATGGGAGACCCCTTGGTCCTGGGGGCATCTGACGCCATGGGCTCCTAACGTAGCGTATCGCCCAATACACACAGATGCTGAGTATCAACACAAATGGCGAGGCCTTGTCGACCCATAAGAAATTTAGAAATGCGTTGATAGTCGGTCCGGGGAGCATTGTCGGTATGTGGGCACAATGTGGGTATTCGACTGTTTCCTTTTTTCTATCAACATGCGAGGATCGTATCTTGCAACCTTCCGACACTTCGAATCGATGGTGTGGATATCAGCGCCACCTGACAGTTGTAATTACAACTATTTCTGGGGTTTGGATTTGGATTCGCTTCCGACGTCAATATCAGCATAGAAGAATTACTCGCAGCATTGATCGATGAAGCTGGTTAGCTGAGTTTCGTAAAGCGAGGTTCAGTTCTGGAATTCCCATTCAATTCCCTTCCCCTGCCGGTTTTCCGTCGGGTCGTTCCATCATCGCTTGGAAAGAAGCGGCAATAGTGCCTAAGAGGGTCACAAAATTTGACTTCGTACGGATGGGGAAACAGACAGAACCACAAAGACAATCCGACAATCATTACAGTTTGTAACCCCCGGCCAGCCCCATGACATCCTCGGGGTCATACGCCCGCTTGATGTCTTTGAGTCTATCGAGATTTCCTCCATACATATTTTCAAGCGGGGTGTCAGGGGCCGCAATGTTTGGATAGCATGCTGCAGCCCCAATGTCTTGGCCGTCTGCTCTGGCCGCCTCTTTGAACTTGTTGTCCATAGCTTTCGCGGCTGAATGGATAAAATTCGTGTCGTCTGGGTTGTCCCACGCGATATAGGTGTTGATTGGTTGGTCAAACTTGGATCGATCGGGGGGGTAGGCAGATGCTGCGCCGTGGGAGAAATAGGTCGGCAGAAAGACCTCGACGATGTTCATCACAAATGCCGGCGCCAGATTCTGTCCCCAAGACTGTGGAAGATCAAATCACTGATTTCTCGTGAAATTGAAAAAGGGAGGGGCATACCAAGGTTTCGTTTGCCACCGCTTGGAGCAGGGGAACAGAGAACTTCTCTATCGGAGTGACGCTGAAGGTCACACTTGTAGTGTGCTCAGCAATCTGATGGTGGGGTTATGATGGGGGGGCTTACCGAGAGCCACCTGTGGCGGGGAGCCCATGTGTATTGAAGGCGACAAAATCCGTTGTGGAAACTTCCACCCGGGCGTTTGGGATGGCAAAAAACTTGTCGAATATGCCAGCCGGAGGGGTGGGAGCATCGTAGAAAACAAGCGCGCGGACAATCAACTTGAACGATCGATAAGCGGTGTAATCTGCACTTGAGATTGAGTGCTTACATTCCCCATGAAATAGATATATTCGGCGTTCAATGCGGCCAAGGGGTCGGAAACGTCGGTAGCGTAGTCAGCGATCGCCGCATTCACAGCGTCCATTTCAGACGCTGGAATGGTAATGACGCCCCCCTGGTTGCACGATTCTTCAGATATCGGGATTATAATGTGGCCGACAGCCTCACCCAAATGTCGGTTTGCGGGAACGTGCGTATAACGAATCTAGTGACGATTCCCTGTGACACAGGTGTTGAGACGGGGTTCGGTTGTCGGTAAATCCCTTACAAAGTTATTCATTCCACCCTATGAATAACATGTTATCAGGACGATTAGCACCCCAAAAAAATTGAAAAGAACCTTGAGAGCGAAGAAGAGATCCCCATCCGCGTCGGCTGTGACATTTTTTATTGTCCCATCTGGCAATACGATTTCGTACCCTTCTATTGTGTCTATCGCCAGGCCGACTTGGTTGGTTTTCCATGATAGGCCTGTGGAATTTTTGAGCTGTGTAGGATCTAGATATCACATTGCCATACCTCCGCCGAGCAAGAAACCCGCAACGCCAACACCAGACACACGGCCGCCGGCCACCGAGACATTATACGGCTGCAGAAATTTATACACATCATCCCAGGGAAGGCCTGAACCAATGGAAACATCCTGATTGTCGGCATCATAAGACAGGTCGTTGAATCGACACATGGTAATGTGAACTCCCAGTGTGGAGGAAAAACCGGGATGGGCAGTCCGTCCGCCGCCCTTGACCTAATTATTCCTGAGTATATATCGACCATTCGAGGGTTGCAGGTACCGAAAAGGGCACCCGCGCCGCGCCCAGAATTCTGAGCTAGGAGAATGTTTCAATGCAATGACATTCTGGAAGATGCAGGAAAACAATTACAATGGCTCGAACGTCTTGAGCAGTTGCAGGTTCAACTGAGCATACTGATTGTTCTGTGCTGGAACTGACCCAGTGGCCAATCCCAGCATCATACTCCTCCGAGCCTTGCCGACTTTCTCAGCAAGCTGGGTTCAAGGTATGGTGGCATATCTCACCGGGATAATAGACAGCGCCCACAGGCGATAATGACATCGCAATAGTTTCACAGACAGGCCTAATCTTGGCGGCATAAGTGTTAGTCTGGTGCCCCAAGCCAGAGTAATAATTCCAGCCATATTTCCATAAATTGGATATCCCGTCGAGTGACGGATCGCTCCCAAGCAGGACCGCTACCAAGATAGAACTTGAAGCAGCAAACAAGGTAAAACTGAGGAGGCTTGGGGCCATGAAAGAGTACACTTTTTCAGATTCCAGGAGGTGCGATACGAATTTTTTCTGTTCGACTATAAAGGAGAAAATAGGACACACCAGGCTGGTATGCCCAGAACGAGACGAGGACTAGTCTCATTTTCACCAACATATTCGATACCTCCGAATGTGGGACGAGTCTCTAGGAAACTGATAAACCCTTGGAGCCTACCGTAAGTATTGAGCTATGATAAATTATCATGGCGGCTGCGTTTGGCCTTCTGATCGCTGCGCCGGGCTGATGCTGATCGGGGCAGATCGAGGGTTAGAGTTACAAGATTGCATCAGAGATAGCGGCCACATGCATAATTGCCTGGGGGAAGCGCGGACTCGGATGTCTTGGTGTGTAAGGCTGTGTCGTGGGTTTTCTCAGCTTCCGGTCACACCTAGAGATTCATTCCCACGACCCCTGTTCCCGACATAGCTAACCGACCCTCATGACAACACTCATGTTGCCACAAATCTTTTTGGCAATCGCCGTGTATGGCTGAACGCTGAGCTCATATTCAACTATGTTCCATCGATTTCGGTCTCCGAGCCGAGAATGTGATTGATCAAAGGTGAGCCAGCCCACAGGCGCACTGTGATTTAAAATGGCTCAACTCCCCACATTTCACCAAGGGAACCGCGATGCTTTCTTTATTCCTATACTGCACCGTTGCTGCCTTTTCGTTGGCCTTTTGGCTATGCATACGACGTTTCATCTTCAGGTCCCCGTTGGATAACATTCCGGGCCCCCCATCTCAGTCGTATATCACGGGTATACCTTTACCCCGTATGCAGTCCGGGCTCAAAAACTAACTCAATACTTTCAAGGCAACTTGCCCCAGGTATATGATGTCAACGGGTGGGAGTTTCACGCAGAGATGGCCAAAAAATACGGACGTGTTGTGAAATTCCATGGACTATTTGGGGTAAACTTCACCCTTCATTTCTTTCGTAATCCACACATTGATGAGGTTGCGCGTATGATCAGGATAGGATGCTGTACGTTTCCGACACGAAAGCATTGTATCATGTTACAACCAAGGAACACGAGATCTACGAAGCTACGACTGCCTTCATCGAGTAAGCTCGTTGTTTTCACTCGTGATTGCTGTGATATAATCGTCGCAGGTCCAATCGCATTTTGTTGGGCGAGGGCTTACTAAGTACCGTTGGTGAGTATACATTTACTCAAGTCAGACTCGAAGCTAAACTACCAAGGCGACGTTCATCATCGACAGCGCAAAATGTTCAATCTTGTATTCTCGGTTCCCCATATGCAACGCATGGTCCCGACATTCCACGAGGTTTCCAAAAAGGTTTGCGCCATCCGACTCTACTGTAAATAACACTCTTACGTGTGCAATCAAAGCTATGCACTGCAATTGCGTCGCAGGTCGCGAGCTCGGGTGGTTCACGGGAGGCAAGTCTGATGGTCTACCACTATCCGTGAACTAAAATACCAACAGATTGACATTTACCACTGGACAACACGAATCGGCCTTGAACTCATAGGCCAGGCAGGCCTTGGATACTCCTTTGATCCGTTGACCGAAAAATCCACTAACCCGTATACCGCAGCCCTGATGAATTTTGGGTTTGTGTCTTTGCACGATCGAACGTTCTAGGGTGCTAATGACGGCCAAAATTAGACCTATTGTGTTCAGCCTTTCGGTTCTTTCTATATTCGTCCCCTTCGTTGTAAAACTTGGCCCACCCAAGTTCCGCAGGTGGCTCCTGGATACCATCAGGTGGCCGAAACTTCACAGGCTGCGCAACATTGTCGATGAAATGGACAGAAGCTCGACTCGGATTCTCCAGGAAAAGAAGGCCGCCCTTCTCAAGGGCGACAAAGCCATGATGGACCAAGTCGGCGGTGGGAGAGACATCATGAGCATTTTATGTGGGACCCTAACGAAACATTGGGATCTTTTGACTAACAAATATTGTAGTAAGGTTCAACATGGAAGCATCAGAAGAGGATCAGTTGCCCGAAACAGAGGTGTTGGGTCAAATGGCGTAGGAACCACATCCATTTTGTTTCCTCCTATTGAAGATGACGAAACCTTTCTTTTTAGAACGCTCGTTATAACAGGGATGGACACCACTGCCAATGCGATTGCACGATTCCTAGAAGTCCTATCAAAATACCCAGAGGCTCAAGAAAAACTTCGCCAAGAGCTGCAGCAAGCTCATGATGATTTCGGTGATCTCACTTATAATGAGCTAACATCCCTGCCTTACCTCGACGCGATTGTCCGCGAAACCCTGCGACTGTGAGTTCCTCCTATCGTCATACATCGCCTACTCATCACCAGCTATCCAGCTATGCACCTGTAACCATGTTTGCCCGAACGTAAGATATACATTCTCTATGCTGCGTCAATTCTAACTTGTTCCACAAGGGCTCGGAAGGACATGGTCTTGCCTCTATCAAAACCCATCATCGGCGTGGACGGATCGAAAATTTCGGAGATACCCATTGCCGCAGACACGAACGTGGTCTGCGCGATGCGAGCGGTTAACACCGATCCTGAGCTTTGGGGAAGCGACGTGATGGAATGGAAGCCTGAACGCTGGTTGGCCCCTCTACCAGCGAGTCTCATCGACGCTAATGTTCCTGGGGTTTATTCAAACATGTCAGTTTGTATTTACACACTGGCGGGAGCGTTCACTGATCATCTCATTTAGGATGACATTCCTCGGTGGCCCTCGCGGCTGCGTGTAAGTACCCAGTCATTCTTTGCCGTAGGTAATGACATGTGAGATACAGCGGCTACAAATTCTCGCAGATGGAGATAAGTTCGTGCATCACCTCTTTCTCTACGCCAGTCCACTGACATGACCACAGAATGCGTCCTGTTCCACTTGTTGAGATCGTTCAAGTTCTCGCTCTCCGACAAGAAGTACAACTGGAACATGGGTGTCGTCGCGTTTCCGACCATCAATGGACAAGGGACGCTGCCTATGAGGGTCGAATTACTCAATAGTCAGGCGTAGGGCGCCCGAGGAGATTTTGGTTATGTCAATTGCGTGTAGTTCTCCTGATCCATGAATGAAATGGAAGATGTGGGGTATCAGAGTGCCTGTCCCCTCAATGTGCCCCCTCAACGCTGACGAGCATTCAACGAGGTTAGCAACAGGTGCGCTTTTCACCCACTCCAAAACTATCTTAAGCAAGAATTGGAGGTTGCACTCGCTGCTTGAGAATGACTTCCTTGTATCCTAACAAGCTGGGACCCGGGTGAACCAGTGGCATACCCACAATTGCCGGTGCTCAATGTTGCCTGCCCCCACAATTTGATGCTGACGTTTGGTAGGGAGCCTAACATTTACGCCCTTGTAATTATAACCCAGAGCAATTGATGAGAAGCACAAATGTGATTGACGATTCTGATTCCGGAAGCAGACAGGTATTTTATATGGCTCACCATTTTGGCAAACACGCAGGGGGATGAGTGACGAGAACCTGTATCGACGGTCGCTTGATCATATCGGATCCGAATATGGAATGATTGTCCCGAGACTCAACTTATGCGGTGTCATCTTCTGGCCACTTTAGAACCGCACAAATCCGTAAATCTCAACGAAGTAAATCAACAGGATGATAACCGTTGGTATACATACATCGGATAGCAGCGTACATGATATCGAATCTCGATTCGAGCTTGGAAATAGCCAACGGTCATGAGTCTCCGGCACCAGGCCAAGCGAGCGTATGTATCTCATTGGGGAAATGAAGAATTTGATATGTAAGAAATGGAAGCAAAATCATTGGGTGATTGGAACCCGATATCAACCAGCAGTCGCTTGAACCAGCACCTGAGCATCAGCAGAGCGTGGCCGAATCGAACACTTGAATGGGGCGGGGTGGCTGCGGCAAAGAATCAGTCTCGCTAAGCGGTGATGGATTCGCGTACCATATGGGCCCATAAACATACTCCCCAGTGGGCTCATTGATAGTGCCATCCTCATTCACCGACTTCGCGATGTCGAAACACTTCAACACCGAAGCGATCGTGAACCACACAGAGCTCTCCCCAATGTGCCGCCCGGGGCACGCCCGCCTGCCGAATCCGAACGCCGCATTGCACACATCCCTCATCCCCGCGTCGATCTTGCCGTCCCTCAGGAATCGCTCCGGCCTGAAGCTCGCCGTGTCGGGCCCGAAGACCTCCTCGTCCTGCAGGATCGCCCTGCGCGCGAGTGATCAGTCCCAGACTCACCCAATGATCATTCCTGGCCACACACCACACATTCGCGAACACGATCGATCCAGCTGGGATGCGGGAGCCCCGATAGACATCGTCGGCGGTCAGGACGTGTGGGAGCCCTATGGTGATCGTCAATGTACGCCATTGGCGATTCGTCACTGGCCTAGGGGGTATTCACCGGTTGGCGCTGGGGGATTCCACCGGAGGACCTCCAATGCGATGGCGCTGGTGAAGGGGAGATGGACCTCATCCCCATATGTGGGAAGGTGATCCCCCAGGATGTGATCCATCTCCTCCTGGGCGCGTGCCTGGACCTCAGGATTCATGAGGAGGGCGAGGAATGCCGTGTTGAGGGCAGCGAGCGTCTGTCTCGGGATGTGAGCGATGCGGAGATGGGAGTGAGGCCACATACAGTGTCAACAGCACCTAGTGCGAATTCCGATTACCGATTAGTTTCAGCCAGAGAGAATGAATTGTATCACCAGCGTAAATTGTTCCCGATGTAGACTTGACGAGATACTCATATTGCGCGACATCCGGAGACGTGTCCGACTTCTCAAGGCAGCACGAGACGAATGACGGAACCGCCCTCCCGCTGCTCTGGGGGCGGCAGATCAGGACGACAGGCGAATCAGAGGAGGGAGCACGGACGATGGAGTCCTTCGCCCTGCTGAATGGCAGGTCCAGCGATATCTTCGCATTCTCCGCCCACGCCCTCGCCGTCCTCTTGAACCCGGCACCGGGGAACCACGCTGGCACATACTTCACTGGAGAGACTTGTGTCAGCGACGCAGAGGGCGACACATTCTCAGAGCCTCACGGATGGGGAGGGTGTCCACCATGAATGCCCCGGGGACGGCGTCCTCGATGAGATGGTCGAGGGTCCGGTCGGCGGCCTCGAGATATGGATCACCGTCACGCGACACCTCCACGCCGTAGACGGTCAGCACCACGCCCTTGCTGATGGCACTGAATCATTTCCATCAGACGGTGGGGGGGGGCTGTAAGTGGGCATGGGGGACGCACTGTCGGAGATTGGGGAGCCAGTTGTGGGGGGTCAGCAGGAGGGATCGCAGGAATTCGTGGTAGACCCTGATCTGATATGGGCGGAATCTGAGGCTGGCTGTGGGGTTGAGCTCCTGTTTGAAGAGTTTCATGTGTTGTTGCCATGTAGGTCCATAGGGCATGAATGCAAAGTGCCACGTATAGCCAGACCTATTCAAATCAACGCAACGCGATCGAACATTGAAAATACTTGACCAACAGTTCGACTATCATCGGCATCCGGGGCCTTGTGTGCAAACCTCAGAGATGCCAGTGGGGATCCAGGCGAGAGTATTGATTATTCATACCTGCTCGAATAGATTGAGGATTTCTTAGCCAAGAGGTCATTGGCCGCCTCCAGCGTGTTGATCGCGAGGATGCCCGTCCCGGTGACGTTGAGGTAAACAACATCTGAATCTAGAATGGCGTGACCCCTCACCCAATAACATAAACTCGCGAACGGGGCGCACTATACTGTCGAGACCAGCGCTGAAAGTATATCCAGTGGTGGTTCTTGGGGAGGTCAAACAGATTGCCGACTATGGGCAGCCCTGGTGGGCCTGGGGGAGGGGGCAGCCTGCGTCGGTTTATGTATTGCAAGAGGCAGTATAGACCAATTCCACCGAGAAGCGGAAGAAAAAATCTGGAGTCCATCTGGGTGTAGGTGGTCGAATCTAAGAGCTGAACCTTGGACATTCCAGTTATATCCAAAATATGGACGCATACCACCTTCCCCCAGGTCTAGGTCCGGCCTCGCAACATTTCAACCAGGGCAAATAGACTCACGAATCGGCTGCCGACCGTTTGTTCCCAACGATACAATACGGGTTCGGCCCGTATACCGTTCATCACGGCTACCACCACCCCTACTAGTAGGAAGGTAAATGTTGTGGTTTTTACTTCCAACAATACCCATGAGCTCCAACTGCTCAGATTGAGATGAGAAAACCTCCCGATATGCTGCCAGTGCGGGAATAATGACCTACACAGGTCAACGCCACTGGCATACGACTGCCGTGCACCCACATGAGTACGGTCACGGGCGGCCCTAGAGTCACTCACGATGGCAAATAATTGCTGGGATCAGATTTCGGGAATGTAGTTTTGGAACCACAGATAAATGCGATTCCGGACCCGCATGGAAATCTGAGGTGAAACTTGGCTTTGGACTTTTCCCAGGCATATATACGCATGGCCAGGCTTTGTAGTTCCAAGTTTGAACAAAGTGGGAATTCGGGGCTGAGCTCGCTATCATCAAACAATATTACGTACACACGAACTACCACTCGACGCGCGATATCACTATTCCCCGCCCCTCACTTGAATGCACCAACAGCTGGTCTGGCTGCGTATGCAGTCACACTGGCTCCACCATTCTGCCTTTCTATGATCATTTGACTGTCCCACCGGTGTTGGACTCAATATCACTTCTGATTCACTTGGTTGGGACACTTGGATCAGGCCGCTAGGTTGGGGAGTAATATGCGGGATATGCAACTGGTAAGTCTATAGCCTCCTTCAATTGACCACCACCCACTCATTATCACAAGAACTGCCCAACTCGTCGACCTCAAAAAGCAGCCACCTCATTTATTTTTGCGCCAGACAGTTCCGTCACAAAGGATCACCGACACACAGGAGAACGATTCTCAAACCCGCAGCCCCGTCCTGATCTCCTTGAAAAAGCAGAATAGTCACCCAAGTCACCTACAACCCCCATGTCGCCATCTCACTCCCCCACACCACTACTAGTAGTGCATTCTAGACATCACCCCAATTCGTCAAATATACCCTCTCACACTATTTGCTGCTCCCGGAAAATGCGCCCCCTCACGAGCCGGATTACTGTGGTGGATACTGCTCACCTCCCCCCTTCATGTGCATCCACGTCAGCCGCATCAATTGGTGCGCGCAACATGATCATGCGAGGGCATTGTAGGGGGGTCGATTTCAGCGACACCCCACGGCACGACGTACACCCCCGCAGTACAGTTTTTGTCTGGGCGTGGTGCAGGTATGGTGGTATTGTTTGCTAAACTCAATTTATTATTTGACCTCCCCTCCAACTTAGGCCCGCCATGTGGAACAATGGCCCACTGGCTCAAGTTAGTGCAGCATGATGGGACCATATTCGTGCCTTGTTCTAAATTCGGGCATTAAATGCTGACATGAGCATGTCTGATATTATTGAAAACCAGAAAGGTATTCCATTGTGGTTCGAAGGGAAGCCATTTTGGCGATACGCAAAAGGGTGAGCGACCAGATATCGATTAGATCTGGGAGCTTGTTGGGATGATTGCCCAGAGAACGACAGTACGACTCAGATTTTGCGGTGTCGAGTGTCTGATAGGAAGACGTACATATCCTTACACCTCAACGAAGTAGAGCAACAGGATGATCATTGGTATAAATCGGGTGGCAGGGCACATTTATCGATTCGAGAGCCGACGGTCACGAGTCCCGGGCACCATGACAAGGGAGGTCTCATGGAGGAATTTTGATAGGAAGTGGGGGCAAAATGGGTAAACCCGGTACCAACCCCAATATCAACCAGCAGTCGCTTGAACCAGTGCCTCGGTGTCAGCGGAGCGCGGCCGAATCGAACACTTGAACGGGGCGGGGCGGCTGCGGCAAAGAATCAGTCTCGCCAAATGGTGATGGATTCCCTCACTATATGGGTTCATTAATGTACTCTCCGGTGGGCTCATTGATAGTGCCATCCTCATTCACCGACTTCCCGATGTCGAAACACTTCAACACCGAGGCGATCGTGAACCACACAGAGCTCTCCCCAATGTGTCGCCCGGGGCACGCCCGCCTGCCGAACCCGAACGCCGCATTGCACACATCCCTCATTGCCCCATCGATCTTGCCGTCCCTCAGGAATCGCTCCGGCCTGAAGCTCGCCGTGTCGGGCCCGAAGAC
>QGOG01001293.1:0-21553 GCA_003313185.1 Collybia sp. MG36
GGGGGAGGGGGAGGAGGGGGTGTGGCAGGTGCTTCCTCGACCTCCTCGGCGACTTCCTCAGCCTGAACAAGTTCAACATAGTTTGCTGTACAACATTTAGCATGTTGAACACATGAAGAGAATCTAGAAGGGACATACATGGGAACATGCCCTGCTTCCCATCAGCACCGACACCAATCCACCACGCTTCATCAGCTTCCTCGATTTGTTCGATGTACTCGCCTTCAGTGAGGTTGATCTCATTGTCTTCTGCGGCCTACATGATTTACATATCAGCTTTTGAAAGAGAAAGTGGCATGGTGTGTACTTCGTAGGGATAGAGAACAACCGCTACAACCCCCCTTCCGCGATGCACCTGAACCGGCTCAGGTTTGACCTCTGGCTCTGCTTCGGGTTCAGGCTCCGGATCTACAGAAAGGGATTCCATCTGGAAAATTCGATAAAATTAGTTGTCCAGGAACCCGCAACGCACATACCTGGGCAATAGGAGGGGGAGGAGGCGGCGGGGGCGGGGGCGGGGGCGGTGGAGGAGGTGGCGGTGATGGTGGCTCCGGCGCTGCCGCCTCTTCTTCTTCTTCTTCTTCTTCTGGTTCCACCTCTTGAACGCGGGGTGGAGGCGGGGGAGGCGGTGGGGGCTGTGAACAAACACTGAATAATATGCACCCCAACCAAAGAAATAATTCTCTACTGGTGGGGCTGATTCAGCCTCAGGCTCTTCTTGTGCCTCTTCTCCCCACACAGCATCTTGCACAGCGGCACGAGCGGCGCTTACATCATTGCGAGCAGATCTGGTAGCGGCGTACGCCCCCGCTCCAACGGCGGCCGCAGCCCCCACGCCAGCTGCAGCAACACCAAACGTCCTGGGCGTAGATTGGGGGCCAGTGGCGCGCCCGAACGCCGGGGCGCTAGATTTGAACACAGGTTTAGCAATGGGCGATTCGACAGGTGAGGTAAATCCAGCCGCGCGACTTCTTGCTTCTTCCTCTTCCGCCTGCTTCTTGGCCTGCGCCTGTCGCTCGCTCCAGGTAAGCTTCTTCGGACCTCCAGCGGGGCTTGCGGATGGGCTGCCCCATTGCGGCTGGGAGCTGGAGGATTGCTGCTCCAAGGCCGCGAATGGGTTTTTCAATTTCCGTGGCGGGGGCAAGGAAACAGGAGTATACGAAGTCCCAACGGGGGCGATGCGGTCCTCTTCGGCAGGTTTGGTGGGGGTGCGCGAAGCTGAGACAGGGGGTGGTGTGGCATGGACAGGTGGCGTAGATACGATGGGCTATATGGAATTGAATGACAAGAACGCCATGAAATCAGTGGAAACTCACAGCGGCAGAACCGAACCCTGGGCGAGAAGTAGTTGGAAGCGCAGGGGGGCGATTAGCAGCAGGAGGGAGTGCTGGTGCTGGTGCTGGTGTTGATGTGCTCTCTTCCTCAGGCCAAGCATCCTGAGGCGCTTTACCTGTAATAACAGGTCGACCATACAACGACCCTGCGGATGCTACGGGCTTAGCGGCACCAAAGACAGGCCGACTGGCAGCAGCGGGAGCGGGAGCAGAAGCGGCTGGCTTCGCAGCAGGTGGAGGTGCTTTTCTTAGAGCACCGATATCAACCTTGCCTACCGGCGTGTAGTTTGTGCCTACCGGTGCGATAGGCTCAAATTTACGTGCTTGCTCTTTGTGGGCAGAGTATTTCGCCCCTGATGCTGCTTCCACACGCGACATAACCAAAGGCGGCGACACATCCTCCTGTGAAAGCCAGATCAGAACCAATCCTAGGAGCAAAGGCCGGAACGAACTTCGTTTTTCGCACTGATTACAACATGCGCTCCTCTCAGAAATTTGGACACCGTGCTCGAGTGAGTATGAAAGAGACCCTTCTTGGACTCGGGGACACCATCGCCGCACCAGTTGATTTGCACAAACTTGGGGAGTTGGCTCTATTCCATGAAATTATGCCTCGAGAAGCATGTACAGCGCGATCAACACGCACATTGGGATCCTGAACTCGAGCAAATGCATACTGGATCCTGCAGATAAATGACCACCGATCAGCGACATCGTGGGGTGCGGGCGCAAATCCCATACCTCCCAACAGAGAATTCCTCCTCCAACTCTTCTAATCCGCCGCTGCCGGTTGCCTGAACCTTGAGGTTGTTCGTGCCAGCTTCATACGTGAAGATAACCCAATCTATACCCCTCGCGTTGACAACATTCATGTACGCATCGTTTATATCCTTGCTAGAGAGGTTGACCTGTAGAGACATCGCTGTCTACAGTGTCCGCCACGATCAGCTATCTGGGATGGTGTGTGTTTGAGATGCTGCGCCGCAAATTGTTTGTGTCTGACCTGCTGAGTTTGAAATGAAGACCTCAGCATCATGATGGAAGCTACAGATGGCGGCAGCCAGGTGTTCTCGATAATCGTTAAACCGTCCGATGCAGACAGTAGAACGAATTTCGTCCTACACCAATGGATGGTCATTTTCAATAGCTGAGCGGTTTTCCCAGCTGCACTACCAATGATTTCATCCAACGAGGGTTCTCCATTTGCGGTGGTGACTATTTCCAGTCACTAAGGTTCTCAATACAGGAATCATCCTTTTCTATACGTCCCGCGAGTTTTTCGGTTGCTGGGAACAAGTTATCCACTCAATCCAAACTGCGAAAACCCTCCAGATGGGCGTTGAGACCGGCTCCTATTGCCCCACATCACATTTGGGCCTCTGCAAATGATTCCGAGACTCCAATTGAATCCTAAAGGTGTGTCTTCTTCCGCCAATCCGCTGTGGTCACCTAGGATCACTTCAGGACCGCAGCCTTAATCTGATAATGATCGACATGAAGCTTTGACGTCCACCATTCAATATTCAAGCTTCAAGGGGGGATCAAACCCTTGGTCCGCCTCCATTGGACTGTCTGGACCAGATCCCCGTTCCCCTGCTGGACCTACTGACTCTGGTAGTCTCATCTCCGCAAATTTCACCTGTCCCCAAAAGCGGATCGTTATCTAGGGGAGAGCGTCTGCAGTTTCCCGTCGCTGGAATCGGCAGAAGTTGGAGTTTCCTGGTGCATGCAAAAACAGAGACCATGGATCTCAATCCTTGTTTGAATGGCTCTCGTGGGGGATACACCACGTGGAACCAATCCACTTGCCCCTTTGGATTAGCATCGTCTTGGTCCTCACTTGGCTCGGAGTTCCATCTCTAGGCGATTCAGTACGTCATAGTACATGGGCATCCAAATCCTCAAATCCGCCTTCTGGTTGATATCATTACCCCCATATCCCACATCACACCTAACGCTCCGGCCCCGTCCGCGGAACCTTTTCAGCGCATCATCATGCAAAGCGATCCCCTCGGGATATAGAAAGTCCGACATCGCAGCCAATGATTCTCCCACCTCGGCGCGGAAAGATCCTCAATAACTCCCGGCCTATCCCCGGCCGGGTTGCCATCACCAATCATTTCCGCAAAACAGACCAGGCAAATCAGCGCCTAAATGACGTTTCTTCGCTTTCATGAATGTTATGCCCACAAACGGTGGGGATAGCACCACCAATCATCTTTCTCTCGGCTTGGCGATGGGAGTCAAGATGATACATCCAGCACCACCACGCACCGTAATCCCACCGAAATATATTATTATATTCAACCCATAATCAATGACTTTTGCGGTGGATGAATAATGCAAATGATGATATAGCCGGCCTCAAGACATTGTCTGCCTACGGAATGAAGATGCATGCACATGTGCAAGTCCCACAAGATATGTCGTCAATGTCCCATGGCATGCGGACGATATGGCGAACCCCAACCCAGATCCGATGGATCAGAGTGGATATGGATCTTCAGACCCCAGCTCTCGATCGCCATCCTGCCAAATCCTGCTTTCCTGCCACACCCTAGCCGCGATGGGGGAGATAAGAGGCTTGACACCGCTTCTCACCCCAAATTCAAGTGGAGAGCCGAAGGCGAATAGGCGTCTCCCGAATCTGAACCGGCTGTTTGGCGTTGGGCACCATTGTGGTACCCTTGGCGGCAACATTGAGCCCATCGTCTTTGGGGCACGCATTACTTAGGGCTCCCCAGTCCTACCTGAAAGGATGCGGGGAGGCCTGCTGGCTCTTAGTCCCTGCGCAGCTACCCGAGGTTGTCTCCGCGAAGTGATCCAGTAGATCCCTTTCTTGGTCCGGCCACGTGGAATTCCGGCCCGCTCCATTACTGGGGCCCTCCACACTGCAAAGCGGTTGGCCGTGGTGGGAATAGTTGAAGGTCGCGTAAACCACCCTCGGGGAATGACAGGCATCGCACGTGTTTACATCGATGGATTGCACGCGATTGAGTGGCTCCAGGCGTAGTTCTCGATCGACCCGCAATTCATGTTATGTTGATCGAATCCTTGTGTTAATTTTGCTGCAGGTTCGATAAACCCAAGGGTAAGCGCACGAGTTGTGCTCACAAACTTGACAAACCGCTTCATAATACTGATGCCCAAAATTAATGCAAACCACGAGACCAGAAGCGGGCAAAACCCCCAATATAGACGCCTGCCTCCATTCTTGGTTGAATAATCAATATAATTCCGAGATATTCATTTCTTTGAACAGCTCCCGCGGCTCCCTAGAAACCCCTGCATAACCCCATCGTTATAACAGCCGCAATTATAGCCAATTGTGGCAGTAACAGACCTTGTGCTGCTGTGGACGCCGCGGACTTCATACCCACATTCCAACGGACGCTGTTCAAGTGACTCCGGGGTCTCGAGCTCGTAATAAGGTTGAGTTTATCCCTCAGCCTGGGACCTGGCTGGAACCTACCTACCTGCAATGGTAAATGACTCTGCGCAGGGGTGGGACGATCCTTTTCACCCACCAGGGGACTCAATCCAACATGGTTTTGGCTAGCCCACTTGTTGGCGCTGCTTGTGCGGGCGCCGTAAGTGCCTACGGGGTTGAGACTCTATTGTGGTGCACCAGCCAACAGTGAATAGTGCCTGGATACAAATTATCTGATGACTTGAACAAAAATCACAGAAGCCAGGAAAATTTGAGCAGCTTCTAAATGTTGAACGCAAAGATGATTATAGCGAAGCCCCATAATCTTGCATCATGTGTTGGCGCAGGCGCGGCAGGATCGCAAACAACGGTGACCCCCGCACGATCGCTTTCGCACACAGATTCCGAACACCCCGCACGCAGCAAGTACCTGGATACAAACCATCTTGATATTCTCTCCCCAGCTGCGGCCCTGTCGCGACATCGTAAAAGTTAATTGATATTGTAACAATCCGCGACATGTGAGATTGCCACGGCTGGTCGGGCCTGTATAATAAACGTGTGATTGACATTCGAGGGTGGGTCCCTCCCCAGGCGTGGTCGGCGTCCAGCGGCTGAGTCCCTACCACACGGGTGCTGGCGTGTCTATGTCGTAAATGTTTTGGGATTAAACGCGAGGTGGTACTACTGCTTCCTTCGATGATTGTTTTACCAAATGTTGGTGTCGGAGCGGCTGGACGACCGCATCCTTGGGTCACCGCGATATTCGATGTGGGTGCCACCATTCATGGTTCCATGATTGATGCACCATCGGCCCAAATATAGTAACCGTCATCAGACCGCTAATAATACCCACACGAATGCCATGGCTCCGAGCCGGCATCACCCATCCTGGGTGGGTCCGAGGTCCTCAATGCAGCTCTACCGTGGGCAACCGCCGGGACAAATGGGCGATACACATGTCACGCCCCGAGCGACAGGATGCCCACAGATCCCCGATGATAACGCCCGGGTCTCGTCAGCAATGGCCTGGAAAGACATCCTGGGCGGA
Organism: Collybia sp. MG36; assembly: GCA_003313185.1. Taxonomy (NCBI): domain Eukaryota; kingdom Fungi; phylum Basidiomycota; class Agaricomycetes; order Agaricales; family Clitocybaceae; genus Collybia; species Collybia sp. MG36. The sequence continues at coordinate 5,816 of QGOG01001293.1, forward strand.
CGGCGGTACAGACAAGACACGATCGCGAGAAGACATCATGTGGCATCCGCCAGTCAGCTTCTGTTGATAGCTTGATACTCAGGGTAAAACGGGGATACTGCCCGACTGAGGCGCACACACAGCCGGTGGTCCAGGAAACTATGCCCGACCGGCGCTTACACAGATGGTCGGAGTGTTTAGAGGTTCGTTTTGATGGATGTGGCTGCGTGCTCGTGTTTCTTCTGTTGATCAGTAACGAGACCGAGCGAAACAGTTGGAATGCTGGTGAGCTCGCCGCTTGTGCGGGCACACCAAATTTAGGGGCTTCTTCGAGCTCCGGTCATCATGCATCAGATGTTGGAGCGAGAAATGTCTATTTACCACCTGTACACGCACGCCATGCCAAATAACTTGAAAGCTGTATGATGATTTGCGCCGAGCCTCGGTCTCGGCTCGGTAGCGTATAGACCCATCTGGCGTTGCGCGGAGAGTGGGTCCGGGTACGCAGTAGGCCAGCGCTCTTACAGTTGATGATACATCCCGTGTTGTAAAATATAGCCTCACGGGTGACATGGATGCGGGCTCTCGATGGGAAGGTAAAAATAGACGACGCTCTAACAAGCACGAACTCCGCTGGGGGCTGTGAGCAATGCGGTGGGTATTAATATCGGATGTCCATTGCGGTGACGACGGGCCGGACAGGTGGCTCCAACGGGAGGGATGTCCGTCGTCGTGGATGCCATGATGCGACACGATGAGTAAGGTTGCGGGTGGGTGTGTTTGGGTTCTCAATTTGCGGCGCGTGTCTCCACTCGTGTCTCCGGGTAAGAAGCCGTTATGAACCTCACGGAAGGATATACCGACCTTGCGGGATTCGTCATGCCTTGGTATGTTGGGGGGTCAGTCAGCAGCGAACAATCGCGATAACGTCACGGTGCGGGTAGATTTCAATCGGACGGTTGTTTGTTCTCAAGGCCCAAGGGTAACTCGGACGATTTGGTGGCGGTGAATGGCAAAACCGCAGCCCTTGATTGAATTGAATTGCGCCAAGCCGCGGGTTCGATGGTATACGGCCCTGCAAACCCTGATAGAGACTGTTTCCCGATACATGCACGGGACGAAGACGCACCGACAGCGTTGCGCTGACAGATGGTGGTCATTTGGTTTGCCAGCTTGGGCATGATTGGCAGTCAATACAGTGGGCGGGGATTCGCCTACCCAACATTTTGACGGCATTCGACCGTGGTCGCTGGACAGGAACAATGATCCCTTAACAGAGGACGTCCCTCTCAGGCTGGACGGAGTCCGTGACAAGGCTAGAAGAGGAAGGTAGAGTTGTGTTTACGTGTATGTCAGTTTTGTATTTATAATGTTTAATATTTGTTTTTGGGTACATAAGCGTGCGTAATTATAGGGTAATTATGGGGTGAAATCTTGAGATGTGAGACAGGTGTAGTTTTGTGATACCGCAGGGTCCCAAATACTGTAAAACCAAAGACACACCGGCCGTACTCAACGCTTGTCTCTTGCTTCCTCCCTTCATCGCTGGGCGGTTTGCTTACCATCTTGTATACAGGTACACGTTTGGAATGCCGTTGTAGGCGCACCTTTCACTCCACCGTATTCGCACCACAGTGGTGCCTCGAGGGGGGGAGTTATACAAACAGAAACGCCCAGGCCGTGCCGTTTACAGCACCGATACTGCCGACATCTCTAGGGTTTTTTATAACCCAGATTTTTTACCTCACAAGTTCGACAGGGATAGCGTAAACGCTTTGACCGCCTGCTTTTGGGCACCCTCCCAGCCTTACTACCAGCGAGTACAGTCCTCTCCATTGCTCGCTTTACCATTTCTCGAGTGCTGTCTCGTACCCCATTTTCTACTCATCATGGCACACATGGATAATTATCCAATGAACTCAACCGACGCCCACTATGCTCAACGACACCCACCATCATGGCCCCCTCATTTACTTCCACCAAACCATACCCATTCCACACAAGCCCCTTTTCCTTCTCCACCCGCGTCCTCTATCGGCGAACATGGCCAGCATTATCCCTTTTATCAGTCCGGACAGCCCCAGCGTTCAGACGGCGGCGGGACGGGCGAGCAGATAAATCACATCAACCGGAACACATCATCCCTCTCGTTGAATCTATCTTCTCTCACTGTTACATCTCCCACCAGCTTGTCTCCGATCAACCCTCCCCCATCTGCTGCATCAGCTGCTCTTTCACCCGTTACCCCCATCAGCCCATCCACAAATCCGTTCAACCATCACCAACAGCCTCAGCACCACCACAATATACAATCCCAGTTTCAGTTTTCTTCATCCGATCCTGCATCCTCCCAGCAGCAGCATTCCTCGGCTCACTACGACGATCAGCACGTAGGTGCTGCTCCTCCTGGATCATCGTCAGCAAGCTACGACAACCGACGCACCCCAGGGCCCTCACGTTCTTCATCGTCCTCTACCTCCTCTACCTCGCATCTTCCGAGAAAGCGGAGCTTCACGTCCAACGCGTCGCCTTCCTCCGCTCTTGTCGAGGAAACCATGTATGATGAACAGCGTGATACCGCGATGGAGCTCGGCGCCTCCGGCCCCGCTGCATCCTACGCCGATGAGATGGAGATGCGTGGTGCTTACGCTGGGAATGGTGGTGCTAGTCCCATCGACGGTAGTGGGAGCACGAGCGGCGGCGAGGACACGCTTAGTGGGAGCACAGGTGGGGCACATACGCCCGCCATGGGCATGGGCTTGGGGTTATCTGGTCCCGGTGGTGTCGGGGGGAGTATGAACGTCCTCGGTAAACCAATGGCCACGAACAATTTCGTCACCAAATTGTATCAGTGAGTCCTCTTTCTCTCCTTTACCCCATCCGTCTCGCCTGTTGGCATCTCCACCCCCATCCTGCCTGTTGGCATCTCCGCCCCCATCCTGCCCTAGAGAATCTCCTCACATATTATCCATCTTCCATCGCGTTTGATGCTTTACTTGTGTGCGTGTTCGTGTTTTGGGTTGACTGGTGGGGGGATGGTTGGGGACAGTTATGAGATTCCATCATTCAGTTCCCCTCAGCTTGTTATACCCTGTTCCTTGTCCCACACCCCCAAATCGCCGTTCAGCCCATTCATCCACCCCTTGATGCCGCTGATAGTACGCTCATTAATATCGTCACGTATGATCTACTTCCCCCCCTCACTTCCGATGCATTTCCCACCCCGAATCGTCGCAACGGTTCGAGACCGCTCTTTCTCCGTTCATCATCTCCACCATCAGTTGATTCACCCTCCACTCCTGATTTTCACTGATCCCATGCTCCATCTATCCTGCCACATCTTCCACACATCTTTTCCATCGGCTCGAATGACAACTGACGCATATGGCTTGCCCTTAGGATGATCAATGACTCCAAGTCCACGCACTTTATTGCATGGACGGAACTTGGCACCTCTTTCGTCGTGTCCAACGTTGGAGAATTCAGCCGCAGCATTCTGGGGTCACATTTCAAGCACAACAATGTCCGTCCATCATTGTCTTCCGTGGGATTATCATCGCTAATACTTGCTAGTTCTCGAGTTTTGTTCGCCAGCTGAATATGTACGGGTTTCACAAGATCAACCGGGTTAGTCGTCCTCCTGCTTTCATAATACCGCAGATGACTTACACCCATCGCCTACTTCCCATTATCACCACAGACACCGCGAGCGCAAAGGACCTCGACAGATGCCCAAACGTGGGAATTTTCGCACCACAAGTTTTTGCGTGGGCGGCCAGACCTGTTGGATGAAATCAAAAGGAAGGCATTGGAACCTGACCCCGCAATGAAGCATAGAGTCGAGCTACCAGGGGAGGTGAGCTTTGTTCGCATTCATTTTCCCTTTCGCTCTCCGCCTTTTTTATATGGCCATTTGTGGTGCAGGCTTTGACATGACTTCCCCTACTTCCTGCCTTTCTTTTTCACACATTTACATACCTCCATTTGGTCTCGAGTTTGGGTCGCAGGCATAGCATACTTACTGACTGTTATTCCACTGGCCCAGGTTGCCGCCCAACTCGGTGCAATGCGCGACGAGAATCGACGCGTCTGGGAACAGCTTGTTGCTGAGCGTCGGCGGGTGGATAGATTGGTCGGGGTTGTGAGTAGGCTCTGGGATGTGGTTGGGAAAGGATTCCCCAACAGTGGTGCGTATACATGCGTGTTTTGACGCTTCGTTTCCCCTGGTGTCCCTGATACTGACACGAGTCCATTGTTTTTTTTCTTCTCCGGACAGTCGCCCCATTCCCCTCGGACCTCTTGGACGAGAACCCGAATATCTACGTCACATCACCGAACGCGGGAACCTCGCGGTTCCCACCACCCCTCTCCATGAATATGAGTAGTCAGTCATCGCTGCATTCGATGCACTCCTTGAGCAGCCCCAATTCAAGCCCCACTGCAGCAGACTTTCCATCACATTTACATGGGCAGCACCACCATCCTCTTCCTCACACGCTGTCGCGGCAACATAGCTTCCAGCACGTGTCGTCGACACCCCTGCCTCCATCGCCAGGATCGATAAATATGGACCTGTTTGATGAGAACGGCAATGGATGTGACGTGCCTCGGGGTGGCGTCAAGCGGCAGAGAATGTCGAATGATGAAGATGGGGGGATGAATGGCACCAATGGGTCGGTAGACTCTTTGTCGTCCATGTCCTCACTCTCCTCCCCGGGAACAGGCACTGGACCTGGTATAGGTCCGGGCAAAAAGCTTAGCAGGGCTAGAAGCGATAGCGCACCGTTGGGCTATGGCTTCGGACCGTGGAACCAAGGCGGCATCTCAGGGCGGCCAAGGAGCGGGAGCGGCCTGGGCCCAAGGGTCACCAACATCAGCCGAGCCAGCAACGGAGCACCTCTGCTCTCGATCTCGACAGTGGCTTCATCAAACCGATGATCCGCGTCCATATACCCTCGTGAGCCGGACACGGTCGGGCTCCTCATGGTGTGAGCCATGGAAAAAATGTAGCGAATGGATATAGAGACGCTTCCCATTTCTTTGTTTTTTTTTGTGATCCATCCTGGAATTCTTCCATATGCATCTTTCTTGGTGTTCGTTCCCATTCACCGCGTATGCTTTCTGCACTTGGACGATGGGCCTGTGCTCATTTCACCCGGATCTCAATTTCTCATCTGCCTTTTCGCATCTTGCAAAAACAACACATTTTTCTAGGACAAATACCATCCACAGGCCGACTGTCACTCCTTCTTCCAGTCCACTCGCTCCCCCCCGCCACCTACCGGTCTTTGTGGCAGCTCACATACGATTGAAATCGCCGCTCCTTTTTTTTTTGCCTCTTCCTCTGTTCATTTAGATTTCTATCATTCAGTACAAAATCAAAAAACCATTCACTCGATACACCTATACATCCCATCATCCATTCCGTCTCGTCGCTCGTTTTTACCCACGCTCGCTATTCGTTCTCTCATATACCCTTGCTCCTCACGCGCTTGTGCCATCTGCTCTGTCCCCTCTACCACCTGTATTTTGACTCATCTATCGCCTCCCCCCCGCCGCATTTTGTTGAATAGCATTCCACTCAATTCAATTCATTTATCTGCGCATGGCATGCATGCGGGTCGGCTGGCACACCACCAGGGACTTGTATTGCATTCGGTATATCTAACAAGGTCAGCTGGTTCCGAGTTGTTGCGCGCAATTGGCCAAGTTTCTGGTACGCTTGAGACGGCTGACTGTCGAACTACCATGGTAATGGTTGTATCCTTGAATTACAACACCTCGCTCTTACAACACCTCGCTCAGTTCATGGCTCGTATTGTCATATGTTACAGGATGAATTCAGAGGTTTATTGCACACACAAATTCAATGCCTGCAATATCGAGTAAATGGAATATCATGAAAGGTAAGCGAACGACACGCAAAAGCGTTTGAGATGACAGTGCCGAAAAGGAGGCCAGATCCTGACCTGCGGAGAACTTTAACCATAACCATATGAGTGACTATAAACAGAATGACGCCAGAGCCATGGGGCTCCCGGGTGTAACATCCCGTGTATAGATTCAAATTCGGCTCGGCTTGCCTTGTTTGAAGAATGGTGTGATTGATCAAATATGCGTGTTATGAAAAGTGTTGTATGCACGGGAGGTAGCGCGAAACAACGTGCCCCAGTGTGTGTCAACAGCATGCTAAAATAATCCAACTAGAAACGAACCCAACCAGCTAAAAGGAGTCGCCGCAAAGCGCTGAGGCTGTGAATAAGCACCCAGTTGTGAACGTTGACGAAAGCGAGGTTGTGGGCTAAAGGAACACGATGCAACACTTTCTCCCACAAAATCAAAATCATAGGCTTGGACGATCGTGACGGCTGTGGCACCTATGTAATTGGGCGTAGCGTTGGTTTGACAACCCTTGGGATGTAAATGGCTCTTGGGAAATGGCATGGGTTTAGGCCCCATACCAATAAGCGGACTCACAGATGCAATGCGGCATGGATTGATGATGGATATTATGGTTCAATGACATGGGTGCGATGACATGGGTGCCTGCTGAAGACAGGCACCCATGGCGGACATGGCAAGCGGATATTAATGTGCGAGACAATGAAACCATTTCCGTGATCAATTACCGTGAATTGTGAATCCAAGACCAAGTGTCAATGACGGCAGACCGGGGCGAAACCACTCACGTATATGGTAGTAAACCTATTTCGGCACGAGGGGCAGCAGGATACAGGTGAGTATATGGATGAACATAGATTGGATTACAACAGAATGTCTCGTCAAGATCTCCGAGTAGCCTGCTCGCTTCCCCCTGAATGATACGATACGGATGCTGACAGTCGCCACTGAAGTCCCCCTGAATCTGACAGAGCAGCTTGGATTTGGATCAATGCGGTCGTTCGAACCTACCCCCAGTTCGATCAGCATCCAAGCACGACACCGAATGCGGTTTGCACACGCCCGACACCCGGTGCGTCGCTTCGAGGATTGAACTTGGCTGGCAGATAACTATCGGACGCGGGCTCAGCGCTGAGTAAAACGCAGGTAATGGGGTGTGCGCTGATATCGCTGATTGGGTGTCGAGGTCGGATCGCGGTTGGGTAAATGAAATACTGCCGACGATCATCAATTTAAATAAGACTTGTTTTTGAGAATCGCGGAGATATTTTTGGTCCTGGTGTGATTTTGCTATTATCGATAGGGCATGTAGAATGTATTTTTCTGTGTGATTTTATAGCAAGTGAGATGCAATATGGAAATACTAATCTGAAAGCCGACCTGCACGGCGCTTGCCCCGTGAAGCCCTGAAGCTTAGCCGATGTCTGTGCGACACGGTCCTCCGGTACCCAGCCTCATGTTACAATGGGAGCCGACCCCAGAAGGAGAACTCGGACCCGGGCCAGCAGCGGCAGAGGTCAAGTTGGGTTCGCCATACCACATACTGAGATGCCCTACGAAACCCATGTGAGGGTAACAGAGTCAGCAAGGATCATATATTATGCTGGGAAACACACACAGTTACCCCCGGGATTCCATTATCCCGGGCCCCGTCGTATTTTTGTCCAATACGACGTGGTTGATAAACGGAGGAGCCAAGCACTGGCCGCAGGCCTCGAGCATGTGTTTGCCTATGTTTAAATACCATGATATCCACAAATAATCTACCTTTTTTGATCATCAGTCCGACTCGGAATGGTGACACTGCCCTACAGAGACTGTGGCTTGATTAGCAGGAACGAACAGGATGGTGGTGGTGTCTCCTTTCTGTGGTGCCCCATCCCATGATATACCACAGGAACACTCGGCGTATTTATATGGGGGATCGACAACGGCCGAGTAGATTGCCGCAGCTTCTTGCCCGGGTTTTCGGCCCGCCACTCGGCTGATGGGAAAGCTAGCTTGGTACTTCAATGTCATTTACTGTTGTAAGCTCGCTGTTTCCATGGACCCAGATGGGATTGTTCCCCCTAGTAGCGAGGCCGGTAGCCGCTGGGCTGTCATTATCCTCACAAGGTATTACTACCTCTTTGATGGATTGAGAGAATGCTGATGGATCAGAGGTGGTGGGATTTTATTCCCGGATACGGGTTTCTGTTCAAGATTACGTTCACGATGAAGCCAACCTGGTTGTCAGTGGAGACCCAAGAATCTCCCCCTTGCTTCCATCACCCATGAGGCTGTAGTTTGTCTCGGGCTCTCTGCCTGTTCCCAACCATTCGCTTGGACGATGTCGAGGTGGTTGCCCATTTTTTGGGCTTGCTTCGTCTTGCAATTCCTGGGGCCATCCGCCGCGCAATCATCAGGAAATCAGACGAGCCAGAATATCACAATTTCAACGATCTCGCCACAAATTGTCTATAGTCCATTTCTTTGTGATACTGCGACAGCTATCATCAATCCGCAGCAGTGCCGTGGGGCATGGTGAGCATTGCCCACCTCTTGTTCCCTGGGTCCCGACGCGATTTTTTCCCAACAGGCGAATAACACCAGGCTTGGATGGAGGTCCCACCATTTCAACTACCGGCCCAGATGTCCAGGATGGTGATATTATCCCTCAAATGTTCATCAGGCTCAGAGGTATTTGCTTTTCCCCTTGGACTTGTCGCTTATGGCTGAAATTCGTCTGGAGCCTCTGCTTTATACCTCACTACATCATTGCTTTCGAACGCGACCACAAACATCACAGTTTCAGCAAATAATGCGGTTGTCACGCAACAGTTTAATTCTTCTGCTGGGCTTGTCGATATTTTGCACCTAACGGAAGACGTTGTTACGATGATAGTGCTCACGTTCGTTCCCGGTCTGTCTCCTTCTCGGTTGGATATTGGGTCTTTGATTATTACCGTCTCCGGAAATCCGTTCGTCGTCCCCTCGCTGATCATTCAATTGTCAAAATCTGATCAATCGAACTGATAGACCTCAATCTTCATTTCTTCCCTCTATGACCTTACCCCCAAGCGCGTCGCTCCCTACCTATTTCCCTCCCTCTACCAGCTCAAGTAGCGCCACATCCTCCAGCAGCAGCAGCAGTGCTACCCCATCACGACTTTCCGCCGTTTCAAACCGCACAAAAATCGCCGAGGCCGTCGGGCTCACGGTCGGACTTGGCCTGGGCCTCACCACTGTTATCGTTCTCTCATTCTGCTATTGGAGACGACGAAGACGGCGTTCGACTGACGTGCAGCCGATGAGCTCAAGAAATCCGACCAGAATTCGGTACTCGTTCAAAGACAGGTGGTTCTGATACCCGATGACTGTAGGCCACGAATGCTCATAAAATACATGTATTCTAATCTTTAATCACCTTGGCGAGTCCTCCCCCTGAATCGGTTGGTAGGAATCGGGGCTAGCCCCACAACACAGCTTGTACAACTTCAACTTTGAAACTGCTCCACACCAGGCACTGGAAGCAGACGGCTGGCACCCCCAGAACCTGCCAGAGCTGTCAGCGGACCTGATACTTTCTGCCCCCCAAGAGGCGGCACGCTATTTCATTTGCCCAGATGATGAAACGTTTTGATCGTGCGATTGCGGCTCCCACCCATCATATACTTAGCCAATGGTTCATCGACAGTCCATCATAAATGATTGCAAAGTGTGGGGCAGCGTGAAGAGAATCAGGTCACAGACACAGCCCGCCCGCCAGGAATAGCACGCCGGTATTCTTGCCCAAAAAAGACACTTGGCGTGTGCTCTATGTCCCCCGGCATCTTGATAACCTTCTGCGCGGTCGGGGCGGTTGACATTTGGTCCACATCGACCGTGCTATCTAAGAGCTGTCATGGGACCCGCCGAGTTCAAAAATCGTGCCAGCGGTTGTGGAACATATGAGAGTATTCCTAATACAGGCTAGGCTCCTCTGTTCGTGATCATCACCACACAGTACGAAGCCTTCTTTCGCTGATAGGTGATGGGGCTGTCGTCAGTGAGAGCTAACAGCTCGGACCGGGGAAAAACACCTGCTCGCGCACCACGTAAGAAGCGGGGATTCGGGGAAATGCTCTCATACAATATATACAAAGTGAAATACACGGAATTTCTTTCCTAATGTGAATCCGCTCTCGTCTCGGTTCGGGACCACGCCGACAAATATTACCCATAATTATACGGGCCAGGACAGCGACCTAACTGTCTGGATCCAAGCCGCCGTGGCTTTCGGATACTAAAGGCAATTATTCAGTCTCCGGCTGTAGTACATTTGCGTACTCGAGATCACACACCTGCCAGACCATAGCACCTCCATCTGGAAGGAGATCAGTCTAAAATGTGATGCGGGAGCTCACGGACGCTCACTCCATCCTTGGTTCTTGCCCTGCTGCAGACAGGTAGCGAGCGTGGACGGGGAAATGTACCCATTGCTGGCGTCCGCGCTCGTGGCAGGCTTCCCGATGACGATTTTCGATAGCGGCACCCCGCTCGCTGCGATTTGGAATACAGATGTCTTGGGCCATGCGTTCGAAGAAGCAGTAAGCAGGCCCGAGCAGGTTGTATATTCAGAGCCGCCCTCTGGGGTAGGGGGATTTAGGATGAAATTAGTATAATGAAAGTTGAACACACGGTTGTAGAACTGTGGTAAATGTATGAGTCGATAGGAATGACGTGCGAGAAAACGATTATCCTTACCTGGACATTATACCAATCAATGAGATTTCCGACCGATTGATGGACCTTTAGGTAGCCCCCGCCGCCCCATCGGTTGGGCTGGAACCTATATGGATTTAGAACGCTGACAGACGCGAATTAGACGGAACTGGTGTTACCATGGAGCGACGGCTAGTACGGGGGTTGAGAGAAGTGATACAGAAGCAAATGTCAAGCTAGGCAGACGTACGCGCGTGGGTGATGATATAATTTCCCTGGGGCAATTGAACGCGAAGCTGCTTCGTAAAGCTGATCAGCCAATTCTGGAATCATCTACCATCAGGATCCGGCTCGTTCGGAATCAAAACAAGCAATACCTCCGCCTGACCGCTTCCAGCATTGAAAGCGTCGAAATCCTGATGAGTTTCTTTTTTTTCAGCTGGGGGACGATGTCCCAGTGTGATACTATACAAACCTCATAATCCACGTCGATACCGTCAAGCTTGTATTGCTTGACCCATCCCGCCATCTGGTTGGCCAGTGCGACGGGGTCCGAACCAGTTGGGATGTCGGTGGAACCAAACGCTGATACCATCAGTCTGATTCCTGCTGCAGCATATTGAGATTTAATGGTATCCCTCTGGCCGTCGGAAAGGGACTGCCATTCCCCAGCCTGCGCATCTGGATTAGCACACCGTCTTTGAATGATGGTTAAATCCTTACCTGGTCCCAGGCACCTGGGCGCAATAAAAAAGCGAGGATGCTATTTGTGCAAATCAGTAGCCTGTACTTTGAATATTCCTTGTAAGGCCGCACAAGACATTAAATCCCTGAACAGCGCCATGAGGGGTAAAAAAAAAACAATGCAACAAGAAATAGCCCACTTTAATTGCTGAAGTCGGAGGTGGTCCAGTGACTCCATCCCAAAGATCTCCATAAGCAACAAAATGCGGCGCAGCGGGAGTGGCGCGCGCCAGGATTTCCCGAGCTTGATGGTCAAGCTCACTATAACTTGTTCCATTTAGCGGCACCGCACTTGCACGCCTTGTGAATAAAGCGACAAGTGTGAGGATAGCGAGACGAGATAAAAAGAGGGAGACCATCTTGAGATACCCAGGAAGCTTTGAACAAAGGGAGCTGATGATCCACGGCAAAAGTCTCCCTCTTATGAATGCATGGACCCGCCTGTATAGGACTGGGAGCGGTGTGTGGTACATATGGCGAAGATGGCAGGTGATATGACGACTCGCGGCCGCTCATGAGTGTAAGATGGGGTTTCCAGTGAGAAGGGTGGGTGTCGCGCAGCTGGTATCATAAACGAGTGGTTCGTAAGACAGGGGATGATGACATCCACAAGGTATATGTATGTAGCTTGCCAGTTTTGATAACATTTCTGACCACAAGGTGAGAGCACATACATGCATGAACATTCTAACACGTACCAGGAACTATAACATGATATCATTATCATGCAGCCGTCCAGTAAATGGTTGATAGCATGTCATCTGGTTGGGTGTCACGAAGCTGACCTGTGTGTTGTGGGTTACTCGTGAGCGGGTGTTGATGGGTCACGCAAACCCCATATTTTAACGTTAGAGAGACCCGCCGCAATGGTTTGTTCAGCCAACACACTGGTGACTACAGGTCCTCCCCGAGATAGCCAGCCCTAACTGTCACAACAGCGCCTTGGCCATATGGCTTGCCATATGATACGTGCTACGAAAATGACCGTGAAGATCCAGTTTCCCAGGAGTTGAAGATTCATGAGATGGCATGCACGAAGCGTCTCCTGACACTGATACACCCCGGATATTGCGTGTACCCATTTGAAGACCCCAAACCCACGTCAATACCACGAGCGTCGGCCCCAGCGTCGGCCTCAGCCAAGAGATTTATTGAGACCTACGGATAAATTGCTACGTGATGGAAACATGACAGGTGACAGGATGGAGGATAACCTGTGGTGATGTCCGGTGGTCGCGCTGCCACATGACCAGATCTCTCTGGACGAAGTTGAGTGATGAAGTCAATCCATGCGCATGTAATGGGAGCACAAGCTCAAATCAACTTGAGCGGCAGACAGTATCGTCCACAAGGTGAGAATATGGCGGGCAGCATGATACTTTCTAAGCAAGAACGCGTGTTACAGAATAGGGGGCGGCTGAGGAGCTACCCCAAGAAGCGCCTGTGACATATGGAGGTAACCGCATTGAATGGCTAGTCATTTTGTTGTGGGGGCCGCCTGCGCCTCGCCGGGGAGAGCACAAATAAAATTAGTTGACGAATGGAGCAAATAACATGATATCTCACCATTCCACCCACTCGCAGGAGGGTGAGTATCCAAATACTGCTTTGAGCAAGGCGTGGAAAAGGTGCGACTCCCCTTTGGAAAGAAGGATTTTCATCCTATAATTGGAATCTTTTTTTTTTGGAATTGTCGTTGGCATGTTGGTTTGCTATAATAATAAGTGTATCCATGGCATGCGATTTCCTGGTGCACCTTGTTTCAAACTGTTTTATCCTTGATGTTGTGCACTTACCCACATGGTTGATACTAACATCTGATTGGTATGGCAACGAGAGGGCGGTTTTCGCGCCCACCGGGCCCTAAGCTAAACCACTGCTAACCTTGGAATTCTGCACCTAGTCTCTATCGGTTTGGTACCGGTGGGAAGGCCTGAGCCGAGTCGGTGCCAGTTGGCAATGGTTATGTAGAACGTCACGGTGAACTTGAAGTTGCAATCGTTGTAGCTACGGTGTAGTGGCGGTTTGGCAAGTCATTACAATCAAACAACGTCACTGCGGCCTGGGCCCGACTGGGCTGACTCGCAGTCGTTCGATTGTCATTGTCAATTACAACCATTCCAAGATAGCAGAAAATTGTTCTCTATTAAAAAACCCTGCATCTGCTGCCCAGGTTCGTCGCTTCTGAGATCTGAATATCGAACGCTGACCGTACGTTACTCTCCGCGAGTGAGGGGTCATATTTTTCACATCTATGCATCCATCCCAGCTACAGGTACACCCATAGCGATTGTCTTTGTGCGCAGATCCAGTCACCGTGTTGCGTGGTGATAGCATGTTGAGTACCACCGGGAATAGGAGAATGTCGACTACAGCACGCAGTCCGGCGCAATTACTCCCAACAGAACTGATTTCGCACATTTTGGGGTTCATTTCCCCAAAACTTGAATATCCATGCATCCGGACACTCATAGCCTATCAAGATTTTGTCCGCTTGCGGGCTGATTTCGCCCGTCTCCGACTCATTTCTTCCATGTGGAGTTACCCGGTTCTTGAATTATTGCTCGAAACAACAGTGATTTTCGCCATCGGGCCCATAAAGGACCTTGAACGGGACCTTGGAGCTTTCAAGTATCATGCCCCACTCATCCACACACTGCGGATTGAGGACGCTAGCAAGAGATACGATTATGGGATGGACGGTGCAAAAGCTGATATCATTGGATATGGGCTCTCGGCTTGCTCTAATCTTCGCAGCCTGGATCTTGGATCTGGCCTCTTCGCATTCAGGAACCCCAACTGGTTACACCACTGTCCCGACCTTCCTTCGACTGTCACATCCTCAACCTTGAGGCTCACGTCGCCCTAGCTGGCACAGCCATCGCTTGCGTTGCTAGCCCCTGGATGGCAAGTTGGACGCAACCTAGTAGACCTGGAATTGTTTGGTAGCCCATGGAATTGGCCCAGAATAACCTTCCACCTCCCGTCTGAAATGCGGTGCCTGACGCGCCTCGTATGTCGTATCCGTTGGGTTAGCAAGGATACCGAATACAGCTTCCTTCACAAGCTGCTCTCCAAAATTGTCATAAACGAACGGCTTCCGTCGGCCAACACCACTCCCCTCCGGGGCTTGACACTCAGCAGTCAACTCCCCTCATCGCAAATTTCCGAGCTGCTTTCCATCAATAACATTGGCGCCCGCCTCACCTCATTCCGTTTTGAGGTTTTCGATCCAACGGCCAGAGCGCTCCACGCCTTTGAAGATGTACCGATCATGGACAAATGCCGATCTCCATCTGCCTATTCGTTCATCTCACCATACCATCCTGATGTATTCCAGCGGCTCCCCGGTGCCATGATACCCATTTTCCATCCAGAGCTATCTTTGAGCCTACTTGAATCATGTTATCATTCGCAAGAATTAGCCCGGGTCGCTATATGAATCCCTTGTGCTGCATCCAGATATCCTTGCGATTTTTGCCTTGGTATGGATTCGGTAGCCCCAGATGATACTGACGCAGTCGTGAAGGATCGGATTGTTGCCTGTAAATCCCAGGGAATAATGGTCACTCTGAGGCGACCTAGAACACCGTTCCTGGTCAGCATCGTAATGGTATTATCTACGCTAGCTTCTTTCTGATTTCCATCACTTCGACATAGTTTCAAGGATGATACACAATGAGACGCGTCGCCGAGTAAGGTGGTTCACGACCTGTCCTTCCTTAACCCCTTGTAACAATGAGCACAGATTATAAGTTGTGAGGCTGCCCCTGGTAACCTTATTGTCGGCTATGGTTACCTCATTTGTGTACGCGTTGTTATGACAGGTTTTTGAATATTAATATCCGGGTTTGAACTCGAACTTGACATCACTCTCTCTCCAACCACGATGACAACCTACTCTGCATTTTTTTCCTCTGGCCTCCTTGCTCCTCACCATACATATTATTCCGGGAATCTGCTTCCATTGACTCCTCGCTCACACTCCCGTGACACACCACCATCTCCGGCAGCTCCATCATCACCTCTACCTGTATCGGATGACAGCGACATCGAGATAGACGAAATCGAACACGCGAAACAATCCGGATCTGCAGACGCATTTCCCGTTTATGTCATCAGTGGGCGCACTACCGAAGGGGGACCGGCTACCCGCCCAAGGCTCAAGAAACGCCGCTCCAGTTTGGGTATTGCAACGTCACCCGTGAGCGCAATCAAGACCAGTAAATCCCCACTACGGGCCAGGAGCGGAAGCTTGGGATTTAGCTTGGGATTCAGTGGAGACGTCTTCGGACTCTCTGGGAAGCACAACATGGGTGCCACCGTAGCTAGCGAGGGTACAAGTCTGGTTGGCCGCATGCGAAGTGGAAGCGGTACCCTGGCAGCTGGCATCAGGTTTGTTTTGACACCGGAATGTTCGACCCATATTTA
>QGOG01001294.1:0-25855 GCA_003313185.1 Collybia sp. MG36
CATAACCGCAAAACCCGTGGGCCGAAAACCGCAGGTTTACCTGCACCCGTGCTATACCCTAGGCCCAAGTGATGCAAGCCCAGAGCAGCAGGCAGGTTACAAACGATTATATCTTGCTCTACAGGATAAGGTCAACCAAGAATCATCAAGGAAAAAGAGAAAGACGTACGTGTTGTTATTGCAATGCCTGGAGTAGAGGTTGTCCCTAATAATAACTCGGAGGTGATAGGATTTCGGTGACACAACTTGGCCGTGGGATCCGCAGAGTGGTGACGATGTTTGAAGACCTTGCCTCACTTGTTGAGGTGGTCGATAAGTACCGCCTTGATATTGAGGATGGCGATGATGGCAACGAGGATGTTGATTTGAGTATGGATGAGATCGAAGCAAAAAAACGAGAGTCAGTCACAGATTCTTGGTCATGGATCAATTGATCACACGCGATTTGCTCATGTCCTCCTTAGCCAGCAATGTTCACTCCGTGCATATGACCAACTACTTCACCTCATTCCAAATTTTGAGAAGAAGCTCACCGATTGTGACTCTGAGGAGCTTACATCATTTTATGCTGCGGTGAGTTATACTGCAGATCTACATATGATCGCTCACGGGCGACGGCCCTATCAGCTTCAAAGTGGTGCAAGCGATGCACGGAGTGAGGACATTCACAAAATGAAAGCAGCGGTGGCTACCTGGATTAATGCACTGAGGCCAGCACCAGACCCCATCTTGGATCCCAACTGCCGATTGAATCGTGGCCTTCAACATAATATCACAGGACGCCTGCTATGTCCAATCGACTTTGATTGGGATAAAGAAGAGTAAATCATTATACATTGCTCATTTCGTTGACCAATACTGATATATAGTGGCTATAGAGTCCGGGAAAAGGTCCAGAGTGGGGAAGCACACTGGGCGTCAAGCTACTTTGCACGATGTTTCTATGCTGGTGAGAAAGGAGACCCCAGAGATGTCGAGAAGGGTTTCCTCAAGTCAATTTACCTTTTAAAAGTGAGTGTTAAACCCCATGGTCGTAGCGACAGCAGCTAAACCACAGTAGACTTTCAAAACTTTGTTTATATCACCGTTGTCAGCCAGAGAGACTGATGACTCGGACGTCGCAGACGAGAACACCAGACCTACAACGGCAACTCCCCGCAGAACATCTCAGAAAAAGGCCACGCGTCCCAATGTTGCTACCTGTTTGCGTATGAACGGGAAGGTCACTCCACGGGCGATAGCATACTCAGCTGTTCAGGTATGTGGTACAGTCCGTAGTACGTACACCTCTAACACGACTGACAATTACCATTTTCAGTTGCACTTTGCCCTCTCGGATGCTCTCCAATGGACTGATGAACATAACGGCTTTGATTATCGTGGACTTTACAACTTTATTATTGATTTCTTTGAAGATGTTGAGGGGCCAGATGCTAGGCGACATGTTAACCAGCTTCTCAAATGGTGGGACCGGTGAGCCTGGTTTTCCGTGTTTGCATAACCCGTCCAATCTCATATGTATCCGATCAGGCAGATCTTCCCTGGGCAAACAGCCAGCATAAGTCCTGGTTCATCAGCAGCCGTTACTCGCAATCGATTAGCAGAACAGAGAGCAGCGAGGGAGGGTCATCCACGTCGTTAGCCCACTTGTATTGTGGCAAACTTGAAATATACTGCTCTGCCTTATCTATCCTGGGTGGTTTGGGGTCGAGTTGCTCAATGCTGGGCTATGGTATCTCATAGTACCTCATGCTCAGATCAGCTGGGAAGCTTTATGCAATGTCTTGAATGCTTCCCACCATCGCCCACACTGTTCAAGCGACGCAATGGCTGGAAATTGTTGTGAACCCTTTCCATCCTTTCCCACCCTGTTTGAGTATTATGCGGACTTGAGAGGCACTAAAATTCTCGTATAGGTTGACCACGCGACACATGACTGTAGCTGGTTGGCAAGGTACACAAGGATTGTCAAATACCTAGGGAGTGATAAGGGTGTATAAAGTGTTATCATCCAATCCACAATCTTTTATCAAATTGTAACGCTGGTGGTGGATTGTAAGGCTTGCAGGTACCTTATGATCGCTTGTCATGAAACCCCCAATTTGCTGATGATCGTTCTCAACCACGCTTCCCGATTGGGAATGCCATCTGAAGTTGTAGGCAAACACGTACAAATCATTTCGATTATCTTCGTTGATCTGTGGATTTTTTTTTTTTTTTTTTTTTAAATGCACTTCTTTAGAATGGCGGCTCCGTCGGGAGACACGTCACACCCCTCAACGGGGAAATACAGGGGGAAACCTGTAGCTAGTGATCGGTATGGTAATAGCCCGTGGTCCAGTAGTGGTTAAGCACATCCCCGAGCGCCCAACTTGAGATTCCCAGACCTCATAAGTCATGTTGCGAAGTGGCTAAGCTTCTCCCAGCATCCGAGTAGCAGAGAAAACCCCACGCGTGCGAGCCGTAGCCCGAATTGATATCGGAGCCAACGGGGGTTAGGCCCCATGTTGATCTGTGGATAGTGGAGTTCTTTCCCTCGTGAACTCCAGGTATGTTTGGTAAATTGGTATATCCTACTTTACTTTACTTATCTTAATATATACTCTTTCCCTCATGAACTCCAGTGTTGCCTCCCTCGTCGCCACTGGACGCAGACGCGATCCCGTCAGAGTCTGCATTGGAAGGGTGGTAGTTTCACAAGGTAGGTTCAGGTGTGCGGTATAATCATGAAGCAGTACCAGTCAAGTTATTGTGCCTGGACTGGATCCATATTCACAGTGGTTCAGCAAATTAGAACACGGAGAGCGAGTGCTACTAGTACACATTGAGCGCCGAATGTGGTAGGCAGACTGCGCCGAAACCAAATGTCGATGTAGCGTTGCGTATCGGCGTCAAGTGCTCCTCAACTGACATACACTTGCCACATCGTGTGTGCGGCTCGCGGGGGCCTAGCAACGACACGCGGGAGAGATCCAGGGTGTGATAACACCCATTCTGGCACTCTGTCCTTCTTTAGAGCTCTATGAGGGCTTTCAAAACTATCTCCATTGGAGTGCGGGGTAATCCGCCAACAGTTGGGGCGGAATTCCTGTAGCGCTGCAAGTAAACGGCCCCTGCAACTTGTTGGATAGATTCGCGTTGAGATAATGTGCAGTCTCCCGACGCGCTTAGGTCCTAGTGGGAGCGTAATAACAATTTCATTAGCCAAGACAACTACACAAGTTTGCTACAGGTAGCCTGAGGGGTTGAAAAGGTCCAAATGCAAGACGAGGATAGCGTGTACGAACGGGGCCAGAGTTCACGTATAGCCCCGGGGGAGGTTTATAGGACAAAAAGGGATGCGGAAAGAGTGATAATTGTAACAGCACCCATGAAACCACGTTCCAAAGTCGCGCGACTGCCGGCGCTCGAGGGAGGATTCGTATTACCATTACCATTGCCTGCACTCGAAGAACTATGGTCAGAAGATATGTGAGCTCGCTACGCCTTCAAGTGCATCCCTCGCGCTGCTTACCCAGAAGTGCCATTGCCCGAACCCGAACCCGTGCCAGAATCTGTGCCGATTGAAGAGAAGATCTGGGTTGGTGTTGGGATAACAAGAGTTGTCGGTGTTGAGGTGATGAGAGAAGTGGTCGCGGTGGTGGTCCGTGATGTGTTGGGAGGGGTGGTAGTGGTTTGTGTCGAAGTGGGTGGAGTGGTATGAGCAGCGGTGGTGATTCTCGTCTGAGTGGTGTGAACAGCGGTGGTGATTTTTGTCTGAGTGGTGTGAACAGCGGTGGTGATTTTTGTCTGGGTGGTGTGAACGGCGGTGGT
Organism: Collybia sp. MG36; assembly: GCA_003313185.1. Lineage (NCBI taxonomy): Eukaryota > Fungi > Basidiomycota > Agaricomycetes > Agaricales > Clitocybaceae > Collybia > Collybia sp. MG36. The sequence continues at coordinate 3,814 of QGOG01001294.1, forward strand.
GATTTGTATCTGGGTGGTACGAGTAGTGGCGGTGGTTCGTGTTGGAGGGGCAGGGGGTGTTGTGGTTGTTCTGAGCGTCGTCTTGACAGTGGTGGTAGCAGCGCCACCCCCGCCGCCTCCGCCACCTCCGCCCCCAGTTGACGACTGACATAATGGTTGATTAGTGCTACTACGGCGGCATGTGTCGCCGAGAGCTGAACAACTATCAGAATGACGATTATTATGATAGACAGAATCAAAGCGTACCGCAGCAGAACTCCTGAGAGGGACACAGAAAAAAACCGGGGTTGCATGTCGGTCCGCCGCCGCCGACGACCCCTGTACAAGTCTCACCATTGGGGCAGCACCCCTCCTGTCCACCAAATATGCCACAAAAGTCCCTAGCAAGGTGTAAGAAGCGGCCTGTATGAGAAAGATTCCGACATACCCGATGGGACAACAGCCATTAACTGTGACAGTTCTGAGGACTTCTTCTACAGGTAGACTAAGTGTGACTTACTATTGGAACAAATAAAGTCACCGGCATTAGCGCAGAATTCTTGGCGAGCCGCGATGCGCAGCCCACGGGTAGAAGCCCCGCTACCAAGCAATCCAGGAATGTCCGCGCGAGCCTGCAGTGGGCGTGCCAGCATGAGGGGCTTATGATCGCGTGGGATGAGCAATGCCACGGCGAGAGTGGGTAGGAGAAGCATAATGATATTCATTTTGAACATCTTTCAACGTCAACCTTGGTGCGGGAGGGCAGTGGGGAGCAGGAAAGGTGAGCACTGAATAAATTTTGAAGGATTGGCATACTTTATAGGCCTCAAGAATTACCAAATGTCACGTCGTCGACTCCACGGGAAAATCCCTCTCTGAAATGATTGCGTATCGATGCGCAGCCTGACAGATGGATACGCATACGTGCATAATTAGAGGTCTTTTTGATGCAGATTCCATGAGGTTCCATGTTGAATCGTAGAGACGCGAGCTTGGCTCAGAAGTGGTTTGAAATAACCTGAGTACGCCCACCATTGGGGGATATTATATTTATTGATATTATTATTAGGGACCATAGGCTTCGTGCGTCAGTTGCGGTGGGGTTCGGGTGCACCTAGGGATTTCAACCCAGCGCATCATGCTTAGATTGTTTTATCTCGAGCGATGGGGTGGTGGCGTAACAGAATTCATCCCCGTGTTGTTCTTCAACTTCGTGACAAATGGAAACCGTCACTCATGTACTCGTTACTCTTCAACAGCATCACTATTTGGACGGAGAAGCGCGGCCGTCACGGTATCCAATATCTAGGGACTCGTGTAACCTATAATTATTGGAATGCTTGGCATGTCATTCAGCGAACAATGACTGCCAAATTGGATCGTGGGGTGATCATGAGAAAAAAGATTGCCAATCAAAGATGGTGCTGCCCACCATGAGTGTGGATTGTTTGTTGCTCAACTTTCCAATACAGGAAATCTGTCAAATACAGCACCATCGCTTGCAAAGTGTCCAATACTGCGCATTATTACAAACCATCAGGTGCTCGAGGGGAACGTAAAGGTTCGGAAGCGGAGACTAGTTATACGACGAGGAATAGTACGCCAAATCCAAGGAGTGACTAGAGGGTGCTGCACCAGTATTCAAGTTCAACGGTGGGAACTGGCGGCGGCGATCGGGATAAGGCAGCAATTCATTCATCACAAATATGTTACAAGTAGCCGGAGGGGGGCAGCAGATACAGATATCATACCAACTCAAAATATTTACACGCGAAATGAGGATAGCATTGTAGTATTCATACATGATTGGATGGGAAATTATAGAGCAAAGAACGATGCAGCAAGAATGATAACTGCAACAGCGCCCATGGAACCACGTTCCAACTTGGCTCCACTAGAAGGCCTTATATGAGTTCATTATGCCTGGTATTCTTCACGCCGCTTACCCTGAACTGCCGCCGATGACATCCACACAATTCCTGCCATTGGGGCAGCAACCATGCGTTCCGTCAAAGACGCCACAATAATCCCTAGCGAGATGTAAGGAGCCGCCTGTACGAGCAGAATTCTGACATACCCATCGGGACAACAGCCATCACCTGCAACAATTTTGAAGACATCTTCAACGGGTAGACTGAATGCAACTTACCATCGGAACAAGGAAAATCGCCGGCGGGGCAGGTTCCTTGGCGGATCCCGAGGCGAAGTCCACGAGTGGAAGCCGCGGCACGAAGTGATGCATGGATATCTGCGCGGGCCTGCGGCTGAAGCCGGGCATCGCCCGGGGCGAGGGACGCTACGGCCAGAACAGGAAGAAGGAGGACGATGATGTTCATTTTGAACATTGTGGAATGTCCAAATTGGTACGGAAGAGCAGTGGGGGCACTGAAGAACGTCAAAAGTTTGCGGCACTTTATAAGCCTCAGAGACTGGAGTCAAATGTCAATGGGCGGACCTGGAATAACCGAGTATCAATATGCAGCCTGACAGGTGGTTATGCATATGTATGTCATTGGAGGTCGCCCTGATGCAGATTTCGTTTAGCGCGAGGCTGGAAACAGTCGAAAATAAACTGATTCGACGCACTACCCACGGATATCATTTGAAGATACGATACTTGGTATTATTATCGGTGGAGACCATGAGGTGATAGATTCAATATTTCGGCCATTACTCAGCGGATGTGGGCCGCTTCAAATCCAAATTCCAGGATCCGGATGCACTTCCAATTTTAATGTTCGTGAGGTGACACAATGTGGGATTTCAACTTGGCGCACCACCGGCCATGTATAGATGTGTTCGAGCAGTGTCATTTAACACGATATGGTTCACGTCCTCGTAAATGGTGTTTGCGCGGGTATATCTAATGCCTGGGGGCACTGCAACTGGACGGGATATCTGTGATGGATAAATAGTCAGCACGGAGCAGACAGTAGTTGTATTCACTAAAAGTTTGCAGGTATAATATTAACTCGAATGATCCACACGCGATATGAGGGTAAGTAGTGTATGCTAGCGTGGCTAGGGTCCACGTATAATTCCAAAGGAAAATTATAGGGCAAAAAACGACGCGGCAAGAGTGATGGCTGTAGCAACACCTATGGAACCATGTTCCAACTTGACCGCACTGGAAAAGTTGATCAGGTAATGAGTTCATTACACCTGGCATTCTTCGCGCCGCTTACCCTGAACTGCCGGGACCAACACAAGTCTTGCCAATAGGGCAGCAGCCCGAAGTTCCGCCAAAGACACCACAATAATCCCTAACGAGATGTAAGAGGCCGCCTGTATAAGCAGAACATTGACACACCCAGTGGGACAGCAGCCATTGCCTGCAACAATTCTGAGGACCTCTTTACCAGCTCCACTAGATGCAACTTACCATCAGAACAAGGAAAATCACCGGCGGAGCAGGTTTCTTGGCGGATCCCAAGGTGAAGTCCGCGGGCGGAAACCCCGCTACGAAGTGATGCGTGAATGTCTGAGCGAGCCTGCGGTGGAGGTAGTGTGGAGGGCTGGGCATCGCCTGCGACGGCCACAGTAAGAATGGGAAGGAGGAGGACGATGATATTCATTTTGAACATCCTGGAGGGTCAAATCTAGTGCGGAAAGATAGTGGGCGGGTGAGGTGGGTATTAATGGACTTTGGGGATTTTGGCGCGCTTTATAGACCTCTTGGAATGTGCCATCTCTGAATGAAACGACCGCGCATTACCAGGCAGCTTGACAGATGGTTATCCATATGTCAGTCATCGGAGGCCGCCCAGATGCAGGTTCCGTGTGGGTTGCAGGGGCGCGAGCATAGAAATAATCCGACTGAGTATACCACCATGCATATTATTAAGGACGCGATAATTGATGTTTATGGGCCATGAGATGGATTTGATATTTTGCGCGTTCACTCGGCCTTCCCAGAATCCGGATGCACTGCCTAAGCTCATACGGTGACACAATATGGGGTTTTCAACTGTCTCAAATACCATCCGTGATGTTCGTGACAAATGACAGCCGTTTATGTGCTCGTGGACGGTATTTGCGTGGCTGTATCCAACGTCTAGAGGCGTTGCAACTGCGCGCGACAGGTGTGATGGATAGGGTCAACCTATGTGACCTATTTGTCTTGGCACGTAATTCAGTGAACAACGACTGTGTGCTAGACTGAAGCGTTGTTCGGTTGTCATGAGAAAAAGATCACCAACTGTCAAGATGGGTAACGATCTCGCGCTGCCCACTATGGGGAATGACGGATTGTTTATTTGTGGCTGATCCAAAGAATCTGCCAAAATAAAACATACGGAGCTCGATGTCGCACCATCAAGCGCTGAAAAAAAAGATGTTTGTAAGGGTTAGGGGATGAGGAATAATTATAGAGTGCGCCAAGCCTGAAGAATCCGGAAATGGTGCAAGCGACCGGACAGCCATGATTTGACGGCGCTGCTTTGGGGCAAGGGTGTAAATATTGTGAGCAGCTGGCAGGAGCAAAACAATAGACAGATCAAAGCAGCCGCCCGCAGGAAACATAACTGAGACAGGACACGAACCTTCAGAGCTGAGTAGCTAATTCCGCATGTTTTGGTCTGACGAGATCCAGGAGAGGCCATGAGCAATGGGAGGAGAGCCCGACCTAGCATCAGCGTTGAGAGGAAGATTGAAACCAACCCCGTATTTCCGGAAATTCTAGCCTGGGTGCGAATCTGGAAAGACGGGTTTTAAACCCCACGACGCTTGCTGGAGGCGGTATTCAAACAGTGAGATGGTAAAATCCAGCAATCGCCAGCATTCGAGAGTCGCATCGCTGCCCAAGAACAAGCGGATTGCAAAGAAGTTCCAGCTTATAGAGTAGCGTGAGCGACATCGTACCGCGTTCAGCTTCAACACGTCTAGATTGGAGAGCTTGTTTCAAAATTAGTTGTGTAGTATGCTTTATGCATCCTCTGCTCGAAGACTCCTGAGTGAATTGGGGGCAGATCTAACCCATTGCTTAGGGGGCATGAGTGTGGGGGGCGTAGAGATTGTCGACGCTCCCAGGCATTTGCAGTTGCTGCGGTCCCTACAGCCTGGAAAGGCCACAGCGACGAGGTTCAGTTTTGGTCGATGAGTTGGCAACAGCTGCCAGTGTTGTGACATGTCACAACCAAAAGCAGGACCTGCCAGTGGTCAGATTCCGCCCACCATGAACAACCCGCCCGTCGAGATCATTCAAACAATATTCCTTGAATTCTGACCAGAATATCTGCTCTCAATGGCTTGCAGTCACACTCTCGATGCCTGATCATCGAAATCCGTTTCTGGGGCCGCACGGCCCTACCACTTGATCCCGTTTGCGTTTGGATCTCGATCCGCTCAGTCCCCATTATCACTGGAGTTTTGCGCCAATGACTCGGACACCTTTCCCATCGTCACCAACATCATATTCCCTGTCGCAAACCGATGCTCATATCTCAGGTTCCGTCTTGACTCGGCGACACTGTACGAACTACTCACGCTTCCCCTTGGCTCATTATCTTGTCTCCAAAAGCTAATCATATTGATTCCGCCGGACAAGGCTGATAACAACTGGGCCGCCCCAATCCGCCCTGCAACCGCATTCCAGCTACGGCCACAATTCCACACCTCAATGGTCATATTTCTTGAGCGGACTCAGTTGAACAATGAAAATAGCCGACTTCAATGCGCCTTGGCACCAACTTGGCTTTAGCGATTCAGCTGACCACAATATCCACTTCCTCCATGCACTCCACCTTCCCGTCCTCCGCAAATCCTGGCCACAGACGTGGGACTTGAATTCTCACATGCCCATGTCCTGGTCATTGCCCGTATTCCGAGTAGTCCTGCGTGATTCAGTCCGCGAGCTGAACCTCGCTATGTCCAATCCACGAAAATCTCCGTGAGGTGTTGGCGCTTGTCTCCAATCTCGATATTCTCTGGCTGCGTGACGATACGCATATGCGCCCCGAACAGATGCGCCTACTCGCTGACGGCGAGGTGCTCCCACGCCTCACAGCGCTGCGGTTCGAATCTGCGGATCCGCACTTCCTTTTCGACGTGCCTCGAGCACGAACGGCGGCTTCATGCGCTGACCGCGGCATCTCTGCTTTCACTGATGTACGAATATTAACTCATTGCGAGATCCCTCTAGATGAGGTCCGTAGGGTGGCATTGGCGGGAGCTGGGATACGAATTCGCTTTGGAGAGTAGAGGCAGGGGTCATCATGGACTGAGGCTATATGCTGCGCATCACTCTTGAGACTCGTTAGATGTCGCGATCGGGCCATGGGGAGGCTGATGAATTATCGCCGCTACACCCTCCTGCACAAAGCTACTGGAAGCTTCGGATCTAGTGATGATCCGGAGCGCAACCATGTCGGCATAGAAAGGTCATCGGGTTGCTGATGTTTCGTATGATCTGCGAATTCATGTCGAGCTGTGCTATTGGAATGGAAGCAAGGGTTGATGCGTCCAAGGTGTTGTGTTCGATACCGTCCTGTACAGACACATGCGGCCTATTACTCAGATGTAGATACCTAAATCGCGGTGTGAAAGTGAATCGACTGGATGTTTGCACGCTTCATAGCGTCTAGGATAAGGCTCCATTCAAACAGCATCCTCAGTGTGTTAAGCGTGAACAGGCAGGTCCGAGTGCTTCTTTTTGGATGAAACCTCTCTTGTGCAATACTCCCTAGAGCTTACTTTCACCCTTGGCTGCACTGCAACTAGGAGGCTTCTGAAATGCGTTGGGCGGATTCATGTCGGGGTAAGGTGTGAACTGCCTGCGTGCAGTCTTGGTTTCCGATAATGGAGGGTGTAGACTGAATACAGGTCGACTGTGATTAGTCAGATGGTATACAAGAGGAAGCGGGATGGCGAAAACCTGAGGGGAACCATAGAGCGGAGAACAATGCACCAGGAACCATATTCCAACTTGTTCACTCTCGACGATCTCATAATCAAGAAATGTGAGTTTTCTATGCCTCGAATCCATTCCCGTCGTTTACCCCGGAATATTGCCAGTATGAATACTCGTGAAAGTCACCGGGGTTATTTGCGTTGAGGTATTAGAGGAGTAGCTGTTCTGACAAGCGTTGTGGTAGCTACCCTGGTGGTGATGGCGGTAGAAACTGTTGCAGCAGTTGGGGCGCCATCAGATTCGCCCACTTGCCGCTTCATTGCGTTAATCTGTGCTTGGGGACGTGGAAAACAATGTTAAAAAGGATGCGTGGGGGCCAAACGCGGTAATACCAGTGGCCAGGTCGATCTTGGCGGGCCCTGTAGGAGTACTGGTAGTCAGTGGTAGATATAAATGAGGCGCTAGGTAAGGATATGAGGATGAATGGCATGGAGACAAATGAAACGGAGGGCGAGGTAAAGGGCGAAGTTGCGAACGGATGTGATGGGCTGGGGGCACATGCTGTGGCTATGATAGTCGAATGTGTTTGCTGATTCTTATCAGAAACTTTTGAAAAAAGGCGTGCTGAAATTAAGCGTAGCCATGCGAATGCAAGCGTTCCGAGACTCTCCAACGTGCCAGCTTCCGTTGCTGGGAAGTTCCATCATTGCCTCCACCGAATCCCTCTGCCCGCATTTAGATGTGAGGTCGGCAACTTGGATTCGGGACGCGGGGGTACGGGTAGTTTTCCATCGGAGTGAAAGAGATTGTTGGATAGTAGTTGTATACCGCGGTGGGGAAGTCTACATTTCGCGACCGAATGGTGAATGCACAAGGATCAGGCTTTCTCCACACTCCTGGGAACTCCTGGGACTGTTCCTGGGTCTTTGCTATGATGATGTAGTCATTTAAACTCACAGTATTGCTGGGCCCCCGCAGCTTCTCTTAACATCAGGATCCAATGTTCTTGACCAATCCATCCCGATGCACCTTGCCCACACCTGAATGTAGAAGTAACACCGTGTTCTTGAAATCCCGATATTTCGCAGTTTCTTGTCTGAGGCGAGAGCGTGATACCGCGCAGTGTGTCTGTAACCCTACCAAGATGTCAAAAGACCAAATCGAGGGTGCACTCATACCTCGGTTGTAACGATCCCCCTTGACAGATGGGGTCCGCTGACACTCGTTACGTTTTTTTTTGTAAAATCTGTGGATTTGTGTCGAGCTGAGCTATCACTGCTATGTCGATGACATCGTAAACTTGGGTCGGGTTCTTCCCAGAGACGGAAGCGAAATTGGAGGTTACATTGTCGCGTTCGAAGGGCGACACGGTTCTGTCCAAATACATGCATGCGGCTTGCTCTTTTTTTTTTTTGCCTCGCAGAGTGTGCCCACTGCCCAGAAACTTCGCGTGTTGATCCCTGCTCAGTTACATGAAGACGAAGTTAGCTATGCACCCCATTGGCACTTTTCATAGCGGACAGCCTAAGCCACTTGAGATGATACACACGGGTGAGAACTCAAGAAGAAGATGTAAGCAGAGCCAGTAACACCTGCGATCGTATTCAGCACAAGTTCGATACAAGTAATCTAAAGGGGACTATAGGGCGAAGAACGATGCGGCAAGAATGATAGCTGTAACAACACCTATGGAGCCGCGTTCCAGCCTGGTCGCTCTAGGAGAACTTTGATCAAGCAATATGAGTGAATTGAGTCACGTATTCTCTTCGTGCTGCTTACCCTGAAAAGACACTACTACCACCACCACCACCACCACCACCACCACCACCACCACCACTGCCACCGCCCGTGTCCGTGTTTGTGACAGCTGGGAAAGTCGCCGAGGTTGTCCGTGTTGGGGTGGCAAGAGGAGTCGTCGTTCTGATAGGCGTCGTGACGACTGTTCTGCTGGTGGTCACGGTGGCTGTGGCAATGACTGGAGCAGCTGGAGCGCCACCCTGACCACACACGGTTGTACCATCGCTCTCGTGTAAGCATGCCACGCCAACAGCTGAATCACCATCAAAATGATTTCCAAGGTAGACAGTCCCGAAACATACGACAGCAAAATTTCCCCTCAGGACAGGCAACGTCACTGGCAGCCGCGCATGAGCCCCCACTGTTTACACAAGTCTTGCCGTTGAGGCAACACCCGCTGATACCACCACTATCATCACAATATGTCCTACCGAGATGTGAGAAACGGCTTCTGTGATGGAAGACCTGACGTACCCAATGCGACAACAGCCCGAGCCTGAGACTATTCTGAGGACCTCTCAAACAGGTATATTATAAACGACTTACCATCACCACAAAGAAAGTCACCCGTGGGACAGGTTCCTTGACGGGCCCCAAGGCGAGGTCCGCGGGCAGAAACACTGGTACGAAGCAATGCAGGAATGACCGCGCGAGCTTGCAGTGGGGGTGCTCGCGCGAGGGGCTGGGCATCGCTTGGGACCAGCGACGCCACTGCGGCGAGAGCGGGGAGGAGGATGACGATAATATTCGTATTGAACATCTGGAATGTCAACGTTAAACCCTGGTATAGGAGAACAGCAGGGGAGCAGGCAAGCTGGACGTTGGGGGTGTTGAAAATTTGACACGCATTTTATAGGCTCCTAAAAAAGCCAAATCGTCTCCTCGCCGGAACCTAATCATATGGCTATGCAGATGTATAGCTGGAGGCAATTTTGATTCAGATCCCATGTGAGTGGCAGAAATGCAAGCGCGACCATTTGGAAATAGTTTCAGGTCCGATTTGACGCAGTAGGCACGGATTCTACAATCTACTGCCATTTGGGGATGTAGTATTGACTAGATCAGTCCTTTGAGTGGAGGGAGGTCCACCGGACATTGCCCACCCACGAAAAATGTGATACCGAGATAACCAATGTGATGGCATGGTCCCATCACCAACGCGGGGGCCCCAATAACTTTATGGTGGCATAAATAGTAAAAGACACCCACTGTACCTCGTGAGCTGTTTGTCACCCATCCGCGCTCGTAAACTTGGCAGTGGCTGGACGGATAAGCGCCATGGGCGCGACAGATTTGTGATCAAATAGCACAGATTTCTTACAGTCTATAATTAGACCAACTCTTGGAATGTCTTGGCAATTTGTGTGATCAAACTGGGGATTGTCAGTGGCAGTCACGAGAACAAGAACAAGAACATGCCAACTGCCAACATGCTGGATAGCATCTCGGGCTGCCCCGAAGTGTATATCCATTGTTTTATTACTGACACAAGGACTTGATTCAAAATATTTCATTATTGTTCGGAATCTAATAGTATTCGAGAGTTCGTGAGAGTTTGCAGGTGAAGAGTATTACGATTTATATTATATACGACAGCTAACAATATGCCAAGCCCAAGGAAGGCGGAAATAGTGCAAGAAACGAAAGGCAAAATGGCACTGTCAGGAGGCCGTCAAAAAAAGGGGCTGTCACCATTCACGTCTCCGACATTGATCTCCCGTGAATTTAGGAGATGCAAAGATGCTCTCAAGCCGTTGGAGGTGAACAAACTCAGGGACCTTGCCCTTATGGACAAATGACATGACAAGAATCCCCGCCCACAAAGCGCCTAGACGAGGAAGGGCCAAGATGGTAGCACGGGCCGGAGCGCTGTGCAGTCCGTCGGGATTCGTCGAATCGCCAGCTACTGCCCGCGGGATGGGGATGATCGTGCCGAAAGGGGACACGCAGGGAGCATACGCGGCTGCACCAGGGGCCGGGTCGATCTTGGCGAACCTCGTCCTTGTTCCGTGGTTCCCGATGCACAACATAGAAACCTGCAGCCCCGAGTTTCCCCGGCGACCTGAGTCATGCGCCCATGCTTACTGTAGCCAGTTCCAAGTGTCCCTACCAATGATGGGTGCAGTCGGTTATGGTATCGACGAACCAGATAACATATACAAGAGGAAGCCTAGCAGCTGCACCAGCACTGAAATATTGACAGTGGGAACCTGGTGATAATGATTAGCACCGAGTGGACGAGGCGGCAATCTTATTCACTACAAGCTTGCTGCAAGTAGCCTGACGGGAACAGCACGCACATGCTGGCGTGTGCCCATAACAATAAGAGATGAAATTGTAAGGCAATGAACGCATGTGAGATGATAGACACCTTAGGAGCGTCGAGCGCGAGCGAAACTCCATCTATAGCGATCAAGATGCCAACAGGGCTGCTCGCCATCCAAGAGATCATCGGAAATCCGCGCCACAAGGTCCTCGGACAGCCAGCCCTGCATATTGCTGTCGATCACTACCGCCAAACCATTGGCTTCCCTCATTGTGACGTCGACCTTGTGCTGGAATTCCTCTGGAACTTGGTAGCGCCTGAGGATGAACTTGGGGGAATCGGAGAATATGAACCCGTCGGACTTCTTTCTACCATCCTTAAGTATGAGCATGTCCTGGAAGTGCTTCTTCGCCATGTTGACCACACCGTCACTGTGTTCGGGTACATACCAGCCTAGGTAGGCCACTGACGGAATATAGCCTGGGAAGACTCGAAGATCGACGAGACACCTTGGGATGTCCTCGTATGCGATAGGAAAGAGGCTGCAGATACGTTCGAAATCCTGGGCAGCGACCCAGAGGTCACAGGCCAATTTGAATAGATGATAGGTAATCCACTTACAAATGCTGTGTAACGGTCCCCTTGAGGCATGAAGGTGCGAGGGTTATGGAGTATTTCAGCTCGTTCATGCAGCTGCAGCAACATGGTGGCGGGTGCCATGGTCAACTTGAACTTGGTTCTCTCGAACTGACTGACATTGTGCTTGAATCTCAATTTGTACGATGAGACCATACTATCTTTGGTGGTTGATTACCCTGAATGAGTGTAAGATGCATGCCGGAACGACAAATACCCCAACAAGTTGAACAACGTGCGGCCGAACGAAACGCCATCGGTAGGAATACCATTTGGGCGGTTCATCATTGAACCGTCATCATTTTTCATTGTAATGTTTCTTCTCCGGAACTGGAAAGTGTGTGCAGATGAATTCGGGCAGGTGGTCGAGGATGAAGCCATTGGACTCAATTTTACCGTTCTGGAGCGTGATCATTTCTTGGAAGTGCTCCTTTGCGAGAGTGGGCAGGCCATCGCTGTGTTACAGAATGTACCAGGCCAGGTAGACGCTCGGCGGTGGGTTGTTTGTCGCCCATCCACGCACTTTTAAAAACCTAATAGTTGTTGGACGAATAAGCGCGGCAGACGCTGCAAATAGGCGGTACGAACGAAGTTCCTAAGCCGTCGGCTGCGGTTCGTTCTCGACATGTAGACGCGATCTGGAGCTTGTAGGTAAACACGCACAATTAATTACTAGGATTATTTTCGTTCAACGACCTCAACAAACAAGGAGAACTCTTCAGTCGCTTCCCATTCTCCCAGTCATTTCCCATTTCCAATTTATAGCCTCTTCAGAAGAAAATCTCGCGAAGGTTCTTCGCCAAACCCTAGAAATAGTGGTATTCATTTTTTTTCTACTATTACAATTTCTCTATCAAGTCACTTGAGATTATATACACGTCAGTAACTGAAAGAAAATATAAGCATGACCCGGAACTCATCATAAATCAGTCGACAGCCATAACACCTGTAATTATATTCAGTACAAATTTGTTACAAGGAACCTGAGGGGAACTATAGGGCAAAGAATGATACGGCAAGAGTGATGGCTGTAACAACACCCATAAAGCCGCATTCCAGCTTGGTCATTCTGGAAGAACTTTGGTCAAGCAATGTGAGTTCGTTGAGCTACATATTCTCTTTGCGCTGCTTACCCTGAAATGACACTGCCGCTACCACTACCACTACCACCGCCCGTACCTGTGCCTGTGGCAGCTGCGAAGGTGGTTGTTCGTGTTAGCGTGGCGAGAGGAGTGGTCGTTTTGATGAGCGTCGTGATAGCTGTTCTCGTGATGGTGGCAGCAGCAACGGCTGGAGGGGCTGGAAGGCCACCTGGGCCACACACAATTATATTATTACTGTTGCGTAAGCATGTCACGCCAATAGCTGGACCACACTCAGGATGGTTTTCAACATAGATAGTTTCAAAGCGTACGGCAGCAAAAATCCCCTCCTGGACACACAACATCGCCAGGAAATGTGCATGAGCCGCTGCTCATTGCACAGATCTGACCGTTGAGGCAGCACCCGCCAATATCATCACAATATGTCCTATCGAGGTGTAAGAAGCAATTTGGATGATGGAAAGTCTGACGCACCCGGTGCGGCAACAGCCCGTTCCTGCGACCATTGAGAACTTCTTCAACAAGCGGATTGTAAACGACTTACCGTCAGCACAAAGAAAATCACCAGCGGGGCAAGTTCCTTGGCGGATCCCGAGGCGAAGTCCACGGATGGAAACACTGCTACGGAGCAGTGCAGGAATATCCGTACGAGCTTGCAGTGAGGGTGTTCGAATGAGAGGCTGGGCATCATCTAGGACGAGCGACGCCGCGGCGAGAGCGGGGAGGAGGATGATGACAATATTCGTTTTGAACATCTTGGAATGTCAACGTTCAACCCTGGTATAGAACAATGGAGGAGCAGGCGCGCTGGACACCGAAGGGTGTTGAAAATTTGGCGTGTTTTATAGGCCCCGGAAGTCCCTATCCGATGGGTATGCATATATGTGATCGTAGGCAGCTTTCATGCAGATCCCATGTGAGCGGCAGAAATGCGACCGCGGCCATTTGGGAGTAGCTCCTAAATCCGATTTGGCGCAGTGGGCACAGGTTCTCCAGTCTACTGCTATTTGAGGATGCTGTGTTGATTAGATCCACTGAATCCAATTTGTGTGAAGGGGGGTCCACTAGGCATTGCCTCAGGCCGATTTTCATGCCTATGAGGAGCACAATATCGAAGTCGTTGTTTATAGGTCTCGCCATCGACACAGCATGGGGGTCTCAACTCAGCGTTCGAGGTTTTATGGTAGCATTTAGGCATGCTAACAGTAAAGGGGATCAGTCACTGTACCTCGTGAGCTGTTTGTCACCCACCCACGCGCTCGTAGTTTGACAGTAATTGGGCGAATAAGCGCGGTGAGCACTGCAACTACATAGACATGACAGATTGGTGATCGATAAGGCGGATTTCCTGTAGCCTATAATTAGATAACGCTTCCGGGATGTCTTGGCAGTCAATGTGATCAAACTGGATTGTGGGGTCAAGATCACCAACTGTCAACGCGGTGGATGGGGGTTTCAGGGCCGCCTCTGGGGAAATGTGTACCCATTGCTCTATTGTTGGTACAAAGACTTTATTCAAAGTATTTCGTTGTTTGGAAAGTCTAACATCGCGTATTAGGAACTGATCAAGTACTTGAGAGAAGAAAATTCGTAAGAGTCAGCAGGCGGAGATGATTGCTACTTACCAACAGTATGCCAAGGGAGGCTGTCAAAGGGGCTATCATTATTCACCGACATTGATCCACCATTGATTGGACTTACGTGGGCATAGGTAGGCCGGGGTGGCATAAAGATGTGCTCAAGCCGCCCGGGGTGAACATTTTCAAGGCACCTAGCCGCCCAATGAACGCGCCATTCAGTCTACCGCGCTCAGGCGGGCAAAAACTAAGAAGGTGGGTGCGGGACCGAGCTTTGTGCAATCCGTCAAGGTTTTCCGAGCCATCTGCGCCATACTATATTCCCCCAGAGGTTCGACCTACCCAGCATTTCGACATGGGTAGAACTATTACCACACTGGCTGAACCGTTTCCTCCCAAATTTGGCCCTGCTCATTATATTGCCTACCAATGTATTTTCCAACAAGTTTGAGAGTGAGAATTGGATTATTCAACGAGTCCCTTCACGAGGTGTGTCCAGGAAGTTGTCACTCCCGCCGTGTCGGAACTTGAAATTCCATTCGCCTGTTCGGTCGAACGGCGCATGAGGGCCCTGAGCAGCACCCTGAAATGATGTTGGGTTCAGTGGTTGAACAGTGAGCGGAATGTGAAACCGGCGACTATCTGCCGTTGTGACTCATGTGACCTGGTCGAAATGTTGGGTAGGTCGAACCTCTGGGGGAATAGAGTAGGGCCACAGGATGGGGAAGGGGGGGACACGCCGGGAGCCTTGGCGAGCCCAGTTGAAATTAAACGTGGCTATGCGAACGCGGAAGCGTTTCTGTTCTTATTCTTGGTGCACGACGCGAAAACCCGGAGCCCCGGGTCGCTTCGCCGTTTTTGTTCCCCTCAAGCCATGCAATTCATACCAAACCAATGCGTGTAATCGGTCTAGTTCCGAGTCGCCCAGTAGCGTTGGCTGATGTCTGCGTGATCTCATCATGCGACCAGAGAAACAGAGAAATAATACTTTGGTTTGTTCTTGCACGGCTTCAGCTCAGACTCACGTACCCTGTAGACGCACCCAACAGGCCTCTCGGTCCAAAAGTGAGGGTGAGGGGGTACTCATCCGCACCCCGCGTGTCCTCGATTTAGATGTTAAAAACTGAACAATGAGCGGGCTGTGACCCCGACCCCATGGTACCCATTAGTTCCGAGGCTCTCCAATATGCCGTTTCTGGGGGTTTCAGTCGTTGTCCCCGTTGAACCTTCCCCCTGCCCTCGTTTAAATGTGATAAAGTCGGCAAAGACTCGGGGTACGAGGGAATAGCTTCCTATTGGAGTGAAATCGACTGTCGAATATGAGCAGTATGCCGCGCTGAGGAAACCCAACACATTTCACAACTGGGTGGTTGAATGCACAGGAGTCTACGTCCCCGGATCACAGCCTGAAGGAGCGTTCTAAATCGTTGTCGTGATTATATAGATTCTTGAACTCACTACTTTGCTGGGCTCCTGCATGTCCTTCCAACGCTAGGCTCCATATTCTTGACCAATCCGTCCCGATACAACCTGCCCGTGTGCAAGTGCATGCGTAACACCGTGTTCGTTGAGTCTCAATACCTCACCGTTTGGTGGCTGAGGCGACCGCATGATATCGTGCGGCCATTGTATCCGTAATCCTACGAGGTGGGGTCAAGATTTCGATATCTTGGTACTGTCTGCTAGTCAACTGAGTGCGACACTGGGTTGGTTTCGTATGGTGCAACAGACCTAATCACCACCACTTTTGCACAATATAAAATAGCTGACGTAAATCTTGTCCATTTCCTTATCCCTCTAGCCAAAACACTCCTTTTGATGAGGCGAACAAAACTACCAGACCGATTTTGCTTTAGGTCAAAACTGACAAAGTTTTTGTTTTTTTTGGCCCACAAATTTGGCCAGATGATACAATGCCTTCCAAATAGGGTAATTATTACTATATATGGGAAATCTTGAGGCAAGCTTTTTGGGAACTGCGATGTGTACCTGAGCTCTCGCACTGTAAATTATACATTTTTAGTCTTCAATCCTGAGCTATAAGCATCCAGCCACCTGATCATCTGGTATTGAAGTTCCACCCTCGACGGGCTCGCGCGTAACGAATCAAAGTTGAAGCTGGTAGGTTGGGGGGGAAGCCAAGCGTGAGCTCGGCTGGTACGCGGAGACGAAATGACACGCCGCTTATGGGCGGGTGGGATTCGGCTCGGCGATTAGCTTCTCGTTTGATGCAGCACATACTACGCAGTCAGATTAAAACCAGTAGGTTCATATTGAAAAACGAATATAACGATGTTTGTATGTAAGAAAGGACGTAGTGTACGAAGAAGGCTGCCCCTAGGGTGTCTGCTCGCACCAATGTGAGAGGCATCCGGAACAGAGGGTGGGTGGGCGGGAAATAAAAGATAACGATGTCTGAGAGGTGAACTGAGGTCGACAGCGGGACTGATATGGGAGGAGATTAGATCGATGAGAGAGAAAAAAAAAAATGGTACGCGAGCCAAACAAAGGGCGCATCGCTAACCGCTCGGCTGGACACTGGTGCCGTGACTCGCTTGCTCGTCCGGCACCTTAGCCAATT
The DNA here is from genome assembly GCA_003313185.1 of Collybia sp. MG36. NCBI lineage: Eukaryota > Fungi > Basidiomycota > Agaricomycetes > Agaricales > Clitocybaceae > Collybia > Collybia sp. MG36. The sequence goes on from QGOG01001294.1 coordinate 20,600, forward strand.
CCACCCTCGACGGGCTCGCGCGTAACGAATCAAAGTTGAAGCTGGTAGGTTGGGGGGGAAGCCAAGCGTGAGCTCGGCTGGTACGCGGAGACGAAATGACACGCCGCTTACCCATTAAGCCATCCCCGCGGCGTGACCTCGACGCTCACCCACCAAGCCTTCGGATGGCGCTGAAAAGTCTGAACGGCCGCCCGGAATGGGCATGTTCCCCATATAGCAGGAGGAAATCTGTTCGAAAGCTCGAATGTAAGCCTCATAAGCCATGGACTTCCATCTTCCGGCTAGGCGAACGATTTCGGGGGGAACCTTCTGGGCTAGGTAAAATGACGCTCCACCAATGCGAAAGGAGTGGCCGAATGTTGTACCCCAACCTCGGGCACTGAGAACTGCGTTGATGCGCTTCAGTGCTTTCGCTTTAACCATTGGCCATACTTTGCCATTTGAGTCCCTCCATGAAAATAAGGGGTCTGAAGCACCAGCTGGCACCACCGCAGCAAGGTTTCGCAGTGCGCGGATGGCGCAGAGGTCCTCCCGCTGCTCTGTGATGAACACCTGCTGGATCTCCCCTGGCCGAGCTGTTTTCGCTGCTGGCAAGTCGAGTCGGGCGTAAGTCTTCCCTTTGGTGTCTTGCCCGATGACTACCCCCCTTCTCGTGATGTTTGAAGCAGGGCTGAACTTTGTGCGCGAGTCAACTGAAACCTCGCCGAAGCGCATCATACCCCAAAAGGCGCAAGAGGCCATAGCCCATACGCACGCGTCAAAGGGCTGAGAGATGTCGAGTGAGGTCCGAAGCGCTCGAAGCATGTCCGTCGTGATTGGGGGCCGAACTGGGCGTTTTCGGCTGCCATGCAAGTTCGCCAGCCCTCGCAGCGACCAATTGATGTGATCGTGCTCCTCCTCGGACAGTGGCGCAGCCCATCCCTGCGCCAGATGCCAGGCCCGGACTGCAGATAGGTATTTGCGGACTACTCCCACTGACACTGGCTCAAACGGGGCGGAGAGGATCGAGGGGTCGAGCCCAAGAGTGCCCGGGTCTGTGGCCGCCCAGATGGCAAAGGAGTGCAGGATGGCGAAGCTTGCTGGTAGACGGTGGGCTTCGGGTACTGAGAAAATGTCACAGAAAAGGTGGAACTTACGGAGGCCCGCCCCGTAGCTCGCCCCCCTCCTCAGGGAGGCCTCAGATGCCTTTGCGGCCAGCCATTCTATCACTGGATGGCTGATTGTCGATGGGCGTGGCCTGTTCACCCCAACCCAACGGTGGATCCGTTCCTCTGCTCGGCAGTCAGGGCGCAGCAACGAGGGGGCGAGACGAAGCGGAGGTTCTGTGACCACAGGGGAAAGGCCAACTGGAGCAGGCCTGAGCGTCTGAGCCCCAGGCCAGGGCGCCATCATGGCGACCACGGTAGGATCTTGCCTTGCAAACGCTGCGGAGTAGGAAACGAGGCATGCTGCCAGGCCTTGGGAAAACCCTTTAGAAAACCCGGGATGTCTCCCCGAGAGAGCGCGTCTGAGACATTCTCGCGCGATGATACATACTCTGTCGTCAATCGCACCTGGTGCTTTGCCAGCAACAGATAAACGTCTTTCAACACTATGTTTGTCTCCCGGCTGCGCGAGCGGCCTTTGTTCATGACCACAACCACACCAGCATTGTCGGAGCGAACACGAAAACTGTGGCCAGCTGCGCTCTCGAAAATCCCTAGCTCGATTCCCAGGCGCAGACCAAGCTCGACGGCCACCGCCTCGGCCCAGCCTATGTCGAAGGCTTCCTTTGGCCCCACCTTGAAACCCGGGGCCCACTTCCAGACTGCAAAATGGTGACCAACGGTGATCCCGATCCCAAAGGAGGTGCTTGCATCTCCCCACCAGTCGATGTCCAGCGGGATGGGTGGCGCCAAGGGGATGTGCCGAGGCAAAACCTGCAGCAGGAAGGCTATCCATGAGAGGTCGGCCCGCAAACCTGGAGGAGGGAGTAGCTTCGCCCGAAACGACCTGAAGCTGCTCGCGAACGATGACACTGACCGAATAAATGGGCGAATGAGGCGAAAGATGCATGAGATGTGCACCAACTTTCCGTGAAGGCTGGCCGCTTCGCGAGCCGTGAACTTGCTGGAGTCGATTAACCATTCCTGCAGGACAGCTCGGACCTTCGCTACCTTCTCCTCTGGTAACGAGACCCGCTTCTGGTCCAGATCCCAGTCGAAGCCAATGTACCGTTGAATGCTGGAAAAGCGCCGAAGCTTCTCTAAGCTCCATGGGACCCCTAGATCGCCAGTCACTTTCATGAAGTCTTCCTCGGTCCAGGACATTGATGGATACCTGACGACCAGGAAATCGTCGACCCACTTGTGAATAGGGCCGAACCTCCCAGTTGCATTGTAGATGTCGACCAGCATATCTGCTACTGACCCAAAGACTCCCGCGCTCGAGGTGAGGCCAAACATGACTGCTCGGTCGATTCGAACCTGACCATTCCAGTAGATGCAGAGGGAGCTTTGCTGGTTGGGATGTGTGGGGGTGATGCGGTATGCTGCTGTGATGTCGAACGTTGCCGCCTCGCAACCTGTGGGCAGGGACAGGACCAGGGCGACCGTGTCCTCGAATGTCCCCCATGCTGTTGGAAAATCGTCGGCATTGATCCCGGCATTCACCGATGAGGTTGTTGGGTCGTTTCGAGGGAAAGATAGATCTTGAATCAGACGGAACTTCGATGAGTGTGGTTTTGGGACCAGGCCCAGTGGTGAGGTGCGAAAGGGCCCAATGATGCGCTCGAGCTCCGCTGGGGAGTAAGGTCTGGAGTAACGGCCTGCCGCTTCCTCCGCAGTAATATATGAATCTATGAATGAAGAGTCCAAGGACGATGATTTGTGATTTTCGAAATAAATAAGTCATTGTGGGCGCTGCCTTGATTCCAACATTGAAACCACGCTTGAGCCCATCCGTTACTCGTTGCCATTTGCCAAATATACCCAGGGATGCGAGGAGGTCCTCGATTTTGCTCACGAAAAGCGGGGTGACCACCTTCCTAGGGTCAAGAGGTGGCTTTGCTACAACCTCCGGCGCCGTGAGTTGCGGCACCGCAGATGCTACAGCTGTGTGCATTGAAGCACCTGCTCCCGAATGTGCATGAAGACCCTCGTGCCCAGTTAAAGCAATACTGTGACCCACCTGGCGCCAGCAAAGCATTCTTGCTCTTGGACGTGGTGGTGAAGGCCGCTACCTGTTTGCCTGCAGCCGTTACGCTCGCCTTGCAGTCGCTTGGGAAATGCCCACTGGCTCCACACCGGAAGCAATGTCCTGAGGCTTTAGGAAATTTCCTCTGTGTTTGTATATTATCGTCAACATCCGAGTTGGATCGCTGGCGTTTTGATGTATTTGAGGATGGCGCTGACAGAGCCGATGGAGCTAATTGGTGCACTAACATGCGAGACGCAATGAGTTGGACTGACGTCGAGTCGAGTGAGCTGTAGTCGTGTGTCAAGACTTGGGACGCTATCTCTCGCTGCTCAATGTCATATTCCGTTGCCATAGGCCAACCATGAGAATGGGCGAGGGCCAGGACAACCTTGTGGTGCGCTTCCAGAGCTGCAACTCGCTTCGAACTGTGGTGACGCTTCATGCATTCGACAATGGCATTAGCTGCTGCATTCCAATCCACTACTGAGATGCTGCGCTCTCCGCGCCTGTCCAAGCCTTTCTGGGTGAGGCCTCCTAAGGCGTTGATGGTGAAGTCTTCTTCGCCCCGAGCTGCCTTCAACCTTGCTGCAGTAGACAGTGATGTATACGGAACGTAGCGGAAGTTGCGCACGGCATCCTCGACTTTGGGTGGGATACCTGCAGCCAGCTCAATCAGTCAACCAGTTCCACGGCCTGCAGTCCTGAAGAGATGTGCCAGGGCCGGCAACAGCCCTCATATCTGAGCCGCCGCATGCAGAATAATGCTGATGGCAATGAGCCCAATCACTCCGCCTCCGGTAAACTGTCATACTATTATAGGCCTATCACCACATGCTGTATCTCCTACTCTCGCCTATCGCGATATCGGAGCTGTGTCCCAAAGGGAATAAATGTGAAGCGCTGTCGAGCGGAAATGGCAAATGGGCAGTACTAATGGAAGTGGAGGAATGTGCAAAAATTGAGAAGAATGGCTCCAGTCGGTGAACGACAATGGTAATGTAATATTATGATAATCAAGTAAAATGGTTGATAAATCACGATGCCACTACGAGCCGCCCACGGAAAGGAAACCGAAATTAAGGGAAGAGACTCACTCAGGTTGAGCGTGCTTGCCTTGAAGCCAGGCACTACATCAGGCAGGATCACCTTTTTGGCGTCAGTTTTCTCTGATGAAACCAGGGATTGCATTTTGTTAATTGCCTCTTGATCCACAAAGAGGACTTCTGGCTGTGGCGGCCTAGGCCCCCCGTTTTGAATAACTTCCGAAGTGAGCTGGGCAATTCTTGCCCGCAGTGTCGCTAGTTCGTCCAAGGGTAGCGGGGCACCTGGGGGGTCACCGGCTGCGCCAACAGGGTCCTGAGATGCTTGATCGATACCTAGGCCAACCGCGTCGGCTGCTGCCCGCGCGATCTGGCCATCCGCCGGGGGTTGACTCGCGGGCTGCAGTCCTTGGGTTGCCGGAGGTGTTCCTGGTCCGAAGTCCAGGTTAAGATGCTGGAAAGCATGGCTGTTCAAATTTGTCATCTGAGAAGAGAGGATGTCGATAAAATAAAAGATAACGATGTCTGAGAGGTGAACTGAGGTCGACAGCGGGACTGATATGGGAGGAGAAAATAAAAGATAACGATGTCTGAGAGGTGAACTGAGGTCGACAGCGGGACTGATATGGGAGGAGATTAGATCGATGAGAGAGAAAAAAAAAAATGGTACGCGAGCCAAACAAAGGGCGCATCGCTAACCGCTCGGCTGGACGCTGGTGCCGTGACTCGCTTGCTCGTCCGGCACCTTATGTTGAGCGGCACATACAGTGCACAGCGAAACTGGCTATACTTACTGGTGAGGGGTTAGCTTGTACTGACGATGATACTGGTAAGAGGATAAAGACCACTTATATTAACCGGTAATTACAGAGGTGTTTATATACATAATGATAGCTGTGCACAGACCATGTGTCAAACAGGTACAAATACCATGAGGGTGAGTCACGGAGTGAACAGCACTTGTGTGTGTGTGTGTATAGGCGCTTATTCAGCGCCTATTATGTAAGCGGGCGTTTAGCCACAGCTTAGAGGTGCGAAG